>JAXFYN010001584.1:0-18827 GCA_036172215.1 Camellia granthamiana | reverse complement strand
AATACACAATAATACCAAACACCAAAATAAATCACAACATCAAAAACAAAACAAAATTACAGCTTAAAATACAGTCCTCCCGTCCCACACATTGAATAATTATTGGGTTAAAAAAATATGAAGAAAAGTGTCTAGAATTTGAAATGCATTTCTAACTCACACCACACTCAAGTTTAATCTACACTACTAATTCAAAATATGGATATTTTTTTCTAAACACATAACATTTTTGTAAATTAGTTGGTACTACAAACCTGCATTGCAAGAGAGCTCTTAGGAAGTCTCACTTCTGCTCTCCCAGGCCCC
Organism: Camellia granthamiana; assembly: GCA_036172215.1. Classification (NCBI taxonomy): domain Eukaryota; kingdom Viridiplantae; phylum Streptophyta; class Magnoliopsida; order Ericales; family Theaceae; genus Camellia; species Camellia granthamiana. The sequence goes on along the minus strand of JAXFYN010001584.1, from coordinate 18,521 downwards.
CCTGCTGGTTGTTGGTTCGTTTGGTGTTCACCTGCCCAAAAGCGTTTTGGTGTTTTTATGCACAAAAAGGAAATATTATTGATGAAAATTAAATGGGTTCAACAGTAAACACATCACTAATACATCAACATGAATACAAATATTAAAAAGAAGAAAAAACCCAGAGTGGTTGCATTAATGCTGAAACATATAGATTTAGGAAGAGAAGCTCACCTCCTAAATCAGCCGCAGATGGTTGAAGGAAATCATCAATGTCCAGATCGTCATCCTCCCCATTCAATCCCACACACAAGGCTTCATAGAATACCAAAAGTGGATCTTGCAGCATGGTATAACCACCTTGTTTACGCTCTTCGCAATATTGAATCAGAAACTCCCTCACACACTCTATGCTTTTCTTGCAAAAACTGAACAGTTAATTAACCCAATCCATTAGGTTTCGAGTTTGAAAAACCAACAATTTTACTACTTTGCATTTTGAATGGCAAGTGTTAAACTTATGAATAACAACATTAGATATGAAAAAACAAGTTCTATGAACGACAACTACTTTCCTTCAAAAAACTTGAGAATTAAAATATTGTCAATAAATTAATTAATAGGATGGTATTACCCAGAACATTATCAAATCAAACTTACTCAAACATGTGATACTGGTTTCCAGTAGTCCAATCCCCGTTATACGGCTGGGTCTCAAGAATTGCATGACAGATCAGACCAAGTCTTCCATGAATCTCAAGCTTCGTCACATGGATGCCTACCATCAATTAAAATGCAAATGAGGTGTAATTAACTACACATATGTAAATAACAAATAGTTTTGCTACAAACACATAACCAAACACAGAATATACATAAATGGACAATTATCTTCTATATATGGGTACGTGTAATGCATCAATTGAAGTGGATCAAAATAGTACGACATGGACAATATACCATTAGTATGGATTATTTCTCTTAGTACTTGGCAACAAGTGCAACTATATGGAACCGGTGGCACTGGCCAAATTGGTAGTTGCACCGGGTTTCCGAATTCTAAATTTTGTGGTGGTTGGGGAATTTCTTGACGACGGCTTGTTTCACCACGAAATTCACTAGGACCCCGCTTGAGAATTACTGGCGGTGGCGGTGGCGGTGGTAGGATAATAGTTGCCCCAAATAATTGGATCCGCCAGTGGATCGTTTGGCCTCGGCAATGTCCATTAGCAGATTGAATGATTGTTTGATTGAAAGAATTGGGTTCTACTACAGCGAGGCCAAGATTGGGATTTTCATCAAACATGAGAAAAGTTTTCGGAGAGATGGGGATGTCATCAAAAGGGGTCATGGTAAGGAAGAACAGCCATTGGATCTACCATGAAATGTTACACAATGACGGTTATGAAGAGCCTTTGTTTCTAGTTCGTCTCCACTCTGGCCTGGCCTGTGTAGCAGCGGTGGAGAGCGGCGCCTGGGGGGCGAACAACCAAGCGCCGCTGCGGGGAGAGTGGTGGGGTGTGGTGCGAAGAGGAAAGACAAATGGGATGAATTTGAGTGACAGTTTTATAGGTATTGGGGGGCAATTAGAAAAGAAACAGCAAAGGCGGGGAAGCGGTTTATATAACCGTTTTAAGTCAAGAACGGTTGGGTTTCAAAAACAAAAAAGAAAGAAAGAAGGTTCGAGGTCTAAGTCTAACCAAGTCCTAGTTGGGCATTTTTCATTTGTGGGCAGGGTTAGTCCAACTAGTTTGGGGCCTCTTATATGGATTCATATTCATATAAGAAACATTGTGTACGGGGATGAAAATGAAAAATAAATACTAATTAAGTTGTTGATTTAAATAATTATTTTTTAATTTTTCATATTGTAGAATATAGGCTTTATTTAAAATTTTATGTTCTCAATTTTCTTTATGTAGAATTACCAATAAAGTTTTGGAAAAATTATAAAATTTAAAAATTAAAAAAAAAAAGATTTGATCATGGTAACAAATTACAACCTTGACTATTTTCCTTTTTCTTGTCAATGTAAACTTTAAACTTTTAAAATAGTACCAATCTCAACAGTTTTCAATTTACGAAATTTACAGAGAATTTTAAAAAAAAAAGTTTTGGTGGGTTTATTGCTCTAGGTTGTTATGAACATTAAGTAATATTTCATGTATGTAGATGGGTAGTGTGTAATATACATTGAGGGATGCCCACCCTTCTAAGGTGGGTCCAACAAGGTTTTCTACAGGTCCATTTGGTACCATTTTGGAGCTTTCAAGGGTCCCAAATGCCGATTTAAACCCAAAAAATTATTTTAATACCCAAAGAAATTTTAGTAGGTCATTTTTAAAAATCATTTTAATTAAAGTTGGTTTGTTTAGTATATTTTATGAATGAACATTTTGTTTGTGCTAGTCAAAAGCCGTTTATCATACCATTTTCTTCAAATTTTTACTTTAACTCAACACTTGATGAATATTATATTGTTAAAGTAGATTGGGTTTCGGATCTGGATTAAGGTGTCCATGGTAATATGATCCATGACACATTAGAAGACTCATGTAATTTACGATTGCCTTTATGCAGAGAATATGGATAGAAATCTAACAATCCTATCTTATCTGTTGACGTGGGTAGTCTTAGATTCTATTTGAATGTAAAAAGTATGCCCAAATCTAATTTTTCTTGTATTAATTTTTCTACCCATAGAAATTGAAAATCCATGCAAATTCATTAATTAAACACACATGCTTACCTTGCAAATTAATTAAACACACATGCAAATTAATTAACCCTAGGAAAATGATTTGTCCCCCTAAAAATGCCCCCCCTAATCCCCTTAATGCCCAAAACGACGTCGTTTTGGGCATTTTTTTTTTTTTTTTTTTTTTTTGCCTTGGTCTGAAATTTCGGGAGATTAGGGGGGCCAAAAATTAGGGCTCCCTAGCACAACCCTTAACCCTAAACACACATGCTTAGCTTGCATACCAAGTAAAAGCATATTAAGTCATGTAAATAGAAACCATCGTAAAAAAAAAAGGTCATATAAATAGAATGAGTATACTAACCTGATGATGGAGCTTAAGAACCCAACCATTCCTTTTGGTTGGATGAAGTCTCTCAAAACTTTGATTTTTGAATATCTTTGACAGCAACTTCCAATTGGGCCTCCAAACGATCAGCAAAACCGGTTTCTTTTCACTTTTATAAATTCTTGCTCAAATTCAAAGACAACCCACAATGATAGTTTAAAGAGACAAATTTCAGACGAGATGACCATGGTACATATTAATTGCCAGCCACACTTTCGGATGGAATAGTTTTTTAAACAGTGTTCTTTGAGACTATACACTGTTTAAAGATCAAGAACAATTTCGGACATCAACCGTAATAATTATATTAAATGCAATTTTTATTTTTATTTTTGGACCGTTTCTTGAATTGATCACCAGAAGACTCAAAAGCAGCAGAATGAAAGTGGAAAATTGCAGGGGTGGGGTGGGGGGGGGGGGGGGGGGGGGGGGGGGTCTCCTCCCACGTGAAGAAATTTGGGGGGGTACGAAGATAATAGGTGAGGAAGAGGGGCCACATTTGCTATTCCAATTGAAGGAGAACTCTCACTTTCACTGGCCAGTGCCAATGAAGATGGATATATCAGGTGTGTGCCTATACCTCTTCACGTGACCCATATATTAATATTAACCCCCCAAATGTCCAATTTGTGGATCATCATCTCATTTATTTATGTTCCCAGATTCACTGCAGAATGGCTGCATCCAACCATAATGTTAGACTTGTCCTGTATGGTCTCACCAACTCATTTAAACTTGATTAATTTATTTTTTATAGACTATTGGTTTTGAGTTTGATGTTTGAACAAGGTACTAAAGCTGGATTTTGGGTAGTCTTCAAGTGGCCAACTCTCTACCCGAGCCCTTTCTCTCATCTTTCATCTCTCTGTTACCTCCAAATATTACCCAACTACATGCCACATTTTTGTATGTGCGGAAAGTGTTATGGAGTTAGAACAATATTATATAACTTATTCGATCAATACTAAATATTTTTCTCAAGCTAATTAGATTCGTATACTGATCAATGTCAGTCTTTCGTGGATTCCTTTTTTCTTTTTACTTTTTTAAATAGAGGTCTCATTTTTTTAATATTACTATTTCTATTTCATCACTAATTTTAATATTTCTATTTCTATGTGCGGAAAGTCTAACGTTTGTTTTGTATGTGGTAAGTTCACCTTAGATCATAAACATTTTTTGTTTTTTAAAAAGTTTATAAACATGGTCTTCTTATGGGTGTGGGGTCTATAAAGTATAGACTCCATATCCATATGAGACATTTTATTATTTATTTGATAGAAAATTTAGGCTCCGTTTGATAAGCCTCTCAAATTATAGTTCCACTAATTGATTTGAATGTGTTGTTTGTTTTGAGTTTTCAAATCATAATTTTACACACATTTCTCAAAATTCAATTCAAAACATAATCATTACTTTTCAAAACTCATAACCAAACTCATAATTCAAAACTCTTTTCAAAACTCAATTCAAATCAATATTTTAATTTTTTTAATATTTTAAAAATATTTTAATTTTGTTAAGATTTTAAATATTTTCATATTTAAATATGTTACGATTTTTTTAATTTTTTAAATATTTTAATTTCAAAATATTACGATTTTAATTTTTTAAATTTTAAAATATTTTACAAAAATAAATTCAAACTCTATTTTATAAAAATATTTTTAAATATTTTAATTTTATTGTTATGCATTTGGTTACGATTTGAGTGTAGAGTTGTGAAAGTAGTATGGAGTTTCGAGTTATGTGTTTGGTTATGAATTTTTAAAAATAATTTCTTAATTGAGTTTTGTTTTATGTGTTTGATTACGATTTGAGTGTAGAGTTGTTTTTAAATTTAAAATATTAACATTTTAAATTATTTAAAATTTTTGAATATTTAAATTTTTACGATTTAAATTTTTTGAATATTTATTTTAATGTTTTACTTATTAAATTTTTTAGATTATTTAAATTATTTATGATTTAAATTTTTTGAATATTTATTTTGAAAAAAAAATTATTTCCTTTGTAGTATTTTCAATTAAAGAATTGATTAATGTTATTTTCTGTTAATAATAAATTTTTTTAATTGAATTTTAAAAAGAGTTTGGTTATGAGTGTTGATCAGAATTTTCAATAGTGTGAAAGTAGTGTGTTTTGTTATTAGTTATAATAATTTGAATTAAGTTTTGAAAACTCTTTCCAAAACTCATAACCAAACAAATTTTCTTACTTCACATGTCAAATCAAACTTTCAAAACTCAATTTCACACTCAATTCAAAACTCAATTCAACACTCTATTCAAAAACCATAACCAAACAAATTTTTTACACTCAAATCATAATTTCATAACTCACAAATTAAAAATACAATTCATACTCTCAAATCACATTTACAAAACTCTACCAAACGCAACGTTAGTATTTCTAACATTATCCAACTAAAATTGGGTTGTTATAAAATTTGAAGTAATTGAATTTTTATGTAAATATAATGTTATTTTCAAAGCCAATAAATGTTACTCAGAGAAATAATTATTTAAGTAAAATTATTAATGTTCTTGAGACAGATGCAATGACTGTAACATGATTTTTATTGATTAAATAGTATTTTTTTTTATTTTTTATTTTTTGAAGTTTCAAGAGAGGACATGTCAATAGGCAGGGTAATATTTTAAGATAAATTATTTAGTGATTTGAGGACAGTGATGCCTCAATTTAATTTTCACTGATCAATATAATGAGTTCTAGTAATATTTGGTTCCTTTGAGACAAATGTAATGACTCTAACATGATTTTGTTTGGGTCGTTAAATGGCACCATTATAAATTCTTATGTCTCTTTATATTTTTTATTCACTCAAAATAAAATTGTAAGTTTTATGTTTTTTATCAATCAAAACACCAATGACACAACGTGAGTGACTGTGCTAAGACCAACTAATAACTTCTCCAGTTAGTGACAGTATAAAGACATTGGACAAGTGTAGGCTAACGATTTCTTATAGTGTTACAATGAAAAAGTTATTGATTAGTCCAAATTTCACGTGATTATGTTACTATATATTATGTTTATTATGTTACTATATATTTCAATCATTCAAAATAAATTTATAAATTTATAAATTTTATCTTTTGTATCAGTCACAATACTAAATTCTCATTATGGTGCAGGAAGTATGAATATCGAACTATGACATAAGATCAAAGTGGATATAGGGACAGCGAGAAGCTATTCTTAACAAGGGAGTCGGAGTTGACAGTCTTCAGTGCGCAAGTGTCAGAGATGGAGTCGTACTATTATAAGATAATTTAGGAAGTTAGTTAAATTCTAACTTTTTTTATTTTTTATATATAAAAAATAATATGACTTAAAATAAATTAAAAATTAAAAATAATTTTTTTAACTAGTTTGCCAAATTATCCCTATACTACTACTACTAGTAGACTATTTTTGCTTTCGTCAAGAAAACCAATATTTACGTGCCAGTTGGTGGTCCCCATTGTCAAAGGACATCTATCTCCCGCGTCATGACAAAAAAAACCGTTAATTATTTACCACCACCGCCCTTCCCAGTAACGACATCCATTTATCAGATTTACGACCTTTTTTCACTTATTTTTCAAAAATCAATATCAAAGAAGTAACAGGTCTGATAATTTGCATCAAAGTCATTTCGCTGCATTTTATTGTATAAATAATATAGTAAAATGTAAATCTCAAATTCAGAAGGCAGACACTTGTCTTCGGTGGCTTTGCCAATTAGAAGTGTTGTTTGGCGGCTGCCGGCTAATTCAAATTGTTTAAATTATAGAAATGTTTGATCATTTTAATATCTTTTATTTATTTGTATATTTTATTCATAAATTTCTTTTTATTTTGTTCATGAATTGCATGGAGATTCATGTTTTGATGACCTTTTATCTTATTCATGAATCTGATCTTGTTCATGAATGAAAATTTATTGTTTTTGTGACCTTTTGTCTTGTTCATGAATGGAGATTAATTAGAGTTCATGAACTTGGTGATGAGTTAATATTTGAAGGCTCTCTATTTTCTCTAGTTTGATGGTCATTATTATTTTTTGGTGTAATTTGTAAGATTCTAGTGGCCTGTACATAGTTCTTCTCATCTACTCTTTTATACACCAACTATTTTTTATATTTGAGAGATTATTAACCAAAGAATGATGTTTTTTTCTTGATGGAGTTTTGGATTCACCATCTTGTGCATAGTTGGCCAGAACCATACGACAAGTGTTCGGGCTGTTGTATTCTGGAGGGGACAAATTATAGTTTTGTGACTACTGCATCGGTATTTAGGTTCTTTCTACCGCAGTGGGCTTGATCGCCTTAAAGAAAACGAAATATCTGTGTCTTAGCCTGATCTATTTGTATCTCATTTTCTTTGCATTATTTATCAATAAAATATAAATTTTCTGGTATTTTCACCAACAATTTTAAGGAGATCAAACATGGAACAAGTACCAGAAAAAACTAATGATAGAATTGGAGATCTCAATCAACCTTTCAAATTCAAAGGAGTTCATTTTAAGAGGTGGAAATGAAAAGTTTTTTTTTTTACCTCAACCTTTTGAAAGTTGCTTATGTTCTTACCGAGAAGAACCCAAACAAATCCCAATCGAGGAGATGAATGATGAAGACTACGAGGCACATGAAGCAAAAGTGACTTCCTACAATACAGATGAGTATAAATGTCATTGTTATCTCTTAAATTTTCTTGCTGATTAACTTTATGATTATTACTATGACACCACTTACATTTTGTCTTCTATTAATTTTTGACATGCCCGCTTGTGTCATATTAACAGTAAATATGTGGGAATCATGAGTAGTTTATGATTAATTCCTAAAGTGACAAAAAATTTTGAGAAATGTGAAGTTCGCAGTAAAGCAAAAATTACCAAGTGGCCTCATAAAAGTGTTAAAAAAATACCGAATTGCTAGAATTATTTCATACTGATTTGTGTGAGTTTGAAGGAATTTTAACTCGTGGTGGTAACCAATATTTTACCACTTTTATTGATAATTTTTCAAAATACACAAACGTATATTTATTAAAAAAATAAAAGTGATGCTTTTGAGAAATTTAAAGAATTCCTTCATGAAGTGAAAAATCAATTCGGCAAATAGATTAAGAGAATTAGAAATGATAGAAGCCGGGAGTTTGAATCTCTTGGATTCAACTCTTTTGTTCAGTCATTGGAAACTATTCATGAGACTACTCTACCATATTCACCTTCATCTAATGGCGTAACTAAAAGAAAAAAATAAATCGTTAATTGACTTAACGAATGCTATGCTTATTGATTCATATGCTCTCTGAAATCTTTGGGACAAGGCTATTTTGACAGCTTGCCATATGATAAATAGCGTGCCACACAAAAATACTAAAATTGTACCTTATAAGTTGTGTTGGGGGCATAAACCAAATCTGGGTTATTTGATGGTTTGGGGTTGTTTAGCTTTTGTGAGGTTTGTAGATCCTAAACGACTTAAATTGGGTGAACGAGCTACCACTTATATTTTTCTTGGGTATGCGTTGCATAGTACAGCTTATAGATTTTTTGATATGAAAAATAATATTATTTTTGAATCAAGTGATGCTATTTTTTATGAAAATAAATTTCCTTTCAAATCTAAAAATAGTGGAGGTCAAATAATTTTTGAAAATATTTTATCCATGCCTAACTCTTCTACTCCATCTCAAGGTTTTCAAGAACAAGAAAATTCTCAAATCCAACCAAGGATGAGTAAATGAGCTAAAGTTGAAAAAGATTTTGGCCATGACTATTATTTTTACAATGTGGAAGAAATTCCTCTTACGGTGTGAGAAACTTTATCATCACTGTAGACACCCCATTTTTGACCGTCCTCAAGACTTAGACGTCACTGATTGAACACTCAGTGATCACCCTTGTTCGCGTTCATTTTGAGTTCCCGGAGGCCTCAGCTGCGCACCCCGCTTCAGGATCTCTTAATTCGTTCGTTTAGTGTTCGGTTTTGCACCAAACACTTGTGTTTTTGCCTTGGAAGGCAGGGAATGGCTTGTTGGTCATCCCCACACTCCACCGGCCTTCCCTCTAGCTCACCGGCCATCCATTGTTGCCACCGGCCCTGGTTTCTTGATACCAATGGCCGGTAGGCACTTAGTGTGGCCGGCCGGCACTTTTTTTGGCCGGTGACCTATTTTGCCGGCCGGTCACCCTTCTGCACCCCCTTCAGGCTTGGTGCATGCCAGCTGTGCCAACTGGAATACACCAACACCACTCCCCATGCACGGGGATGGCTGTTTTGAGCCTTTGACCCCCTAGTTCCTTCTAGAAGGATGAACCCTTTGCACCACTTGCACCCTTTGCCCCTTTTGATTTAGCTTCCTTGAGAAGCTTAGAGCCTTTTCTTTGTCTATATAAGGACCCTCCTTCCTCCTTTGTCTAGGGTTAGAAGTTTTTGAACAAAAAACCAGAGGTTAGATACATACACATCTGTCATATACTCTCTCTCTATATATCCCCCTCTCTCTCATCCTTTGTGTGTGTTTTGTGGCCTAAAAGTGCATTTTTGCCTTAGTTTTGCACTAACACACACTACCACACCTTACTTCGACTTTGAGGGACTTAGAGGGTTTGTTCTTGAGTTTTTGGACTTGTTTTGATCAGAAGAGAGTGGCTGGACCTGCTGTTCTTGAGGTGTTCTTCAAGGGTAACTACTTTGCTTTAGTTTCCCCAATCTTGCATTGGCTTTTGACCTGTCTTGTATATTGATTTGAGCTTTGTGTATAACTGAAAAAAGTCTTATATTTGCATACTTTAAATACTTCATTAAGGTCATTTTTGTGGTTTGGGGTCGAACTCACCCTCTTAGGCCTTATTTGGCCCTTTTGGTGCTTCTATTGTTAGGCTTCATTTGCTTTAGTGTTTTGTTCTTTTCACCACTGAAATCCAGTGGATTTTTAGTGGTGAAGAAGAGGGTTTGAGGTCTTGTATAGGGGAGGGACACCCCTCTCCCCTTTGTCCCTCTTTTATCCTTGTTTTGGCTTAAAGAGCAATATGCATGCTTGGCTTGTTTTTGGCTTCATATCAGATGTTTTTGGTGCTATTTAGGTCACATGTTGTCTCTGTTTTTGGTCGGATTTGTGGCCCTTTGCATGCTTAATATACTTGCTTTGTATTCCCTTGTTTGTGCCTAGAAGGGCATCATGACTTTTGACTACCATGTTCTCATATCTTGGCTTTACTTTGTGAAGTTCTTAGCCATATTTTATCATGCTTAAGGTCTGTTGGCCACTGATTTGGTCTTGTTTAGCATGTTCGGTATAGTTGCTTCACATTTTGGCTTGTGAGCCTTGAATGTGTGAATCATAAACATGCATTGGTTAGGCTATTTCAATGATTGGGAATCATTTAACATGCTATTTCAGTCCCTATACCATGCTTACATGTCTCCATTTATCATCTCATTCATGCCTTGAAGAGTTGGCCTTTCATGACTAGGAATAGGTCATTGTGCATAGCCCTATGTTTGAGGCTTTGGGGCTGCCATATCAGGGGTATTTGGGGCTTCTTTGCATGTTAAAATTCTATTTTTGGTTGTATGGTTCATGCCATGTTTGCTTGGGGTAGTGGTAGTAGAATGCCCCTTTGTTATGCCTTAGCTTTGGGCCTCTTTGACTTGCATGTTTGTTGTGCATTTTGTCCATCATTTGGGATGCTTTTGGCCACTGTTTTGGGGTGGGCTGAGGTCTGCCCCTACATGGTTTAAGTCCACCATTGCTTACTTGTCACATGTTTGTTGCATGTTTGATTCATGATGTGTTGTCACATGCTAGTTCTTTTGCATACTTGCCATGACATGTTGCATTGCATTTGGTATGCCTTGCATCTTAATCTTATGTTGCATCTTTGAGCCATGTTTGCATAACATGCATTACATTGCTTGGTTTGGGGTGTCAAACCAAGCGTGAGGATTGAGAAGTGTTCATACTCCAAGTGATGTAACACGTCTCAACTCTCGGTCACCGAGGCCCTTGACTTTGACATGATAGGGTCTTGGTATTCATTTGTGTGTTGCATGCATTTTCATTGAAATGCAACCTTGGCCTCTTAGGCCATCATGCATCAAAATGCACAATTGATGGCCCGAGGATCGAGGGCCATGCTCCCTTGAGTCCACTGCATGATAGGGAGTGTGACCGTGCTTACATTTGCTTGAAATTCCATGCCATACACTGTCTGTCCTTTGTTGCTGTCAAAAACCAGTTCTGCAGGAATTTTTGGCCGACCGGCCGTTTATAGTGCCGACCGACCATGGATGAATGGCCGATAACATGAAGTCCAGCCGATGGACATTTTCCATGGCCGATGGGTATTTCCTTCAGCCGATAGTGCTCTACAGTGTGCAGGGAATATGTCCCAAGACTTTGGAAGTTTTCAGAAAAGCAGGGCAGTGTAAACAGAGGCAGCGGTGGCATGGTACGGGTTTTCCGGGCGAAACGGACTCAAGCATGCATCATTCGCGCATTCCAAGGAGGGGCTGTGGCCTTTTCCCTTCTGCATTTATTTTGTTAATTAATTAGGAGTTTTGTAATATTTAATTTGTAATAATTAATTTAGTATTATTTATTCGGACTGTAATATTTATTTGGACCCTCCGAGTGAGGGCAATTGTGTAATAAGTGTGTGTGAGTGCGTGTATGCCTTCCAATCCCACGTCTTTCTTCCCTTTTATTTACCTGCTTATGATGGTAGACTAGGGCATGTTTAAATTAGCATACAGTATGATAGCATGTTTGCATTCATTCATCCGTTTTGCATGCATCGGGCTCGGCGCATCATTCTAACTGCATCTGCATTTCAATTTCAAGTTGAATACGTGTTAGTTGCAGCATTTCACATGTCATTGTAGATTAGCCGAGCCTATCTAAGTTGCATTCTGCATGTGTTGCATTAGCCATCTTGACATGAACTAGGATCATGCACTTGATTACTAACCAGTTTCTGTTTTGGCTTGGAGTACTTTGTAAGTATTTATGCTTTAGCATACCACATGCGTGTGAATGGTACCATGACAGCATGCTTACCATGTGGCTAGATGCTTATGTGATAAACTGCCTGAATGCCTGTGGATGAAGGTTGGATTGTTTGAGTTGGAACAACTCGTTGAAATCCGTGTTTTAGCCTACTTGCGAGTAGCAAATTTCAAAACGTTTCCAAACAAACGGATATGCAATGCTTTGTTCCAAATTAGGCGATCTAGTCTATACTTGTTTTGCTGTGCGCTTCACATAGTAATTCTAGCTAATTAATCGAATAAGAACACATAACGTTTTCAAAATTGGATATCATGGTTAGTAGAGGCCGATCTTCGGATCGGGCGAGAGGGGGTGCTCATAGCTGACCTTCCCCAATCGTACCCAAGTTCCCGAGCCGAGGCAACTTTGGTGATGACGGACACGTGGCCTTTGGCACCGAGTCAGGGTTTCCTAAATTTCCCAAAATAAAATATTTAGGTGGCGACTCTTTATCTGGAAAAACAGTCCATGTTTGACACTTCTTTAAAAAAAAAAATCTATTTTTCTCAAAACGATTTGCCAGATTTGGACTCTTTGGTTCAGATTAAGAACCGACAGCAAAAGGGAGTCCGAACTGTAGAGTGAGGCCCAAGGGCGCGTCTACAGTTTCTGGCGACTCTGCTGGGGAAATTAGAGAGCTTGACTTGAACTCGTGATATCCTGTTTTGATTCCATTTATGTGTCTCTTTGCATTGCATGTGCATTGGTACGCCTAGGACACCGTGTTGGCCATCTGCTATTCCTGAGCAGTTTGCCGGAGGCTTGACTTTGTCAAAGCATGCCATAAGGCTGATCGGTTGCGGGCTCTACCAGTATGGGAACACAAACCCCGGTTTCACCGGGGCACCCTTTTTGACCATTCGACCTAGTGCATATTCGAAATCCATAGTGACCATTCCAAACTAGGACAGGTTGTTTTCCCAATGTTAGGTTGTTTGAAACCGCTGCGTGCGTAGTGAAACCCTAGCTCCTGACAAAATAGGACAGGGAAACCCTACCCCAACATAGGGGTGCTTTGGCTCTCCTTTACATGCTATGTGCTTTTAGAGTGTATCTCTACAGGGAATGCATGCATCAGTTTGCAAGTTTGAGTATCAGGCCTGCGGGCATCAGGGTATCAGTGTTTTGGGAATCAGTTATCTGCGAATATCAGATTCAGACTTGGGGGCAACGATTTAGAAACAGTGATCAGTGTTTAAAAAACAGTATATTCAGCTTGTTGGCGATTTGTTGTGATACCCAGCTGTGTGGTGTGTTTATTTTACGTTGTTACGTTGTCCGATTGTCTGTTTATTTATACGCTTTATTTATCTTTTTATTAGGTAGTCAAGCACGATTGCTTCTGACCCAGTAGATATTCCCCAAGCACTCTGGATTAGAGGTCGTCGACTCCATCGATCTGAGGATCTGGTAGACGGACAACCAGTGTACCACTCTCTACCCCCGGTTACCAGACGGAGAACAGCTAGGCAGAGGGCATCAGTTCAGCAGTCGGCACAGAGGGCTTTGTCTACCCCACCTGTGTATAGTAGGGATCAGGGTTCTGTTTCTCCCACAGAAAGGGAACATATACCATTAATTCAGTCAGAGCAGAACAGTATGGCCAATTTAGAGGAGATGGTGCGCCAGCTCCAAGAGGGTATGAAAATGATGCAGCAGGATGCTGTTCGACAGGTAGAATTTGCCAAACAGCAAGCCACGGTGATAAATGAACAAGCAGAGTTAATCGTGAGATTACAACAGCAAAACGGAGCATCTGCTTCACAGCAAGTTCCTCCCCCGCCAGGAGTTCCAAACCTCGGGGAGACAGCTAATATTCAGAATGATACGGATATTCCCACAGGACCGCCTCCACCCCCGATCCTACCTCCAATCCAACTCCAGTTATCCAAAACACCCACCAACCTGCCGGACTCTCCCTTCGAGTTCGAGACGGATCCTACAGTACTGAAGTTGAGCAAACTTGAAAAGCTGTTCAAGAAATCCCAGAGAGTCAAGACCATCCCTGACATTGAAGATGGATATACCGACGCAGCTGTAACGCTGCCCGACAGATTTAAAATGCCTCATATTGACCGATTTGACGGGTCCGGGGACCCCATGGTGCACCTGAGACTGTTTTCAGATATCTTAAGGCCAATGGGCCTCAGTAGACTGCAGAAGATGTCCTTGTTCGGCCGGACCCTGTCGGGTGCGGTGGCCATATGGTATGCCAAATTAGAAGATGACGTCAAGAGAAACTAGGATGAGATGGCTGAGGCCTTCATTGCGCAGTACTCATACAATACACAAATTGAGATTACAACCCGTGATCTCGAGACAACAAGGCAAGAGCCTAAAGAGAGCTTTTCAGAATTTGTGACCAGATGGAGGGCCAAGGCTTCGATGATGACCTTAAGGCCTACAGATAAAGATCAGATCCGGATGATTGTGAGCAATCTTCAGCCGAAGTTGATGCAAAAGATGATTGGACACCCCTTTCCTACTTTTTCTGACCTGCATGAGATGGGGGTGTAGATTGAGGATGCCTTGAAGCAAGGCTTAATTGATAATGACAGGGAGCAACCTCGAAGAACTTTCAACCGCAACACTAATGCGGGCCCGAGCGGCACTACAACTACAAAAGCCTCCGAAGTGAGCATGGTCACCACCAACCCCCCTCCGAGAACCATGGCAGCTGCACCATTCTCCGGTGCGTCCGGAAGCAACCCACCAACAGCCAAATACCCACCCAAAAATACCAGAACCTTCGCTCCACTTTATATGCCCCTGTCCAAAGCTCTGGGGGTGCTAATCAGGAAAGGGCACTTGAAGCCCTTAGAGCCGCGACCCTTACCAGAAAGACTTCCCTCTACCCACAACCCAGCCAAGTATTGCGTATTTCACCAACAGTACGGTCATGACACCGATCTGTGCTTTCGATTACGTCATGAGATTCAAGATCTCATCGATAACGGGGTGATTCTGCCGCCCGAGAAGCCCAATGTTACTACAAATCCTCTCCCCGCACATAACCAAGCTCCACCACCCAAAAGAATCAATTTCATCCATACTGGGGTCGTGTCCTACGATCCTAGTATCTATATCACACCTTCCCACCTGCCTAAGCCGGAGGTTTTCCCTCCCGATTGCACCGACTTGTACATGATGGACATCTCCATAACTCAACCCAAGCCAGCGGTAGTGACTGCCGAGGACAGGAGAGAGGAGGTCCCAAAGGAGAAGAGGATTGTTGAGCCAGAGTCTGCAGAATCTGGGAGTTGTGTTGAGAAGACATATAGTCCGGGTGACTACATTTCATCAATAGGCCAGGATGGGCCAGATGTAGAATTGCCAGCAGGAGGAGAGCTGTGTGTGATCCAAGGGGATAGTCTAGGACAGGGAACAGATGATTTAACAGCTGTGGAAGAGGACCTTGCCAATCTCCAGTTTTACAGTGACCAAGACTCAAGGGGCGCGGTGGTCAACTGGTTCGATTATGAGGAATCGGCAGAGGCTACTGGCTGGTTAGATGATCAACCGGACATGGTGGAAGAGTTCCAACCAGAACAGGGCCCGGCAGAGGCAAGAATGTCAGTGACGGTCGGAAGGGTCGAAGAACAGAGGGCATCGCTGGCGAGCGCCGGTGTCAAGAATATCGCTCAGAATTGGGGCATTTCGAGTACGGGAATTATTGAACGGTCGGTTGTGTTGACACACCCAGAACAGGAAAAATTTGAAGACCCCGAGAGAATCAGGAAGGCAAAGGCCCATGTGGGGACTGAAACTGCTATGTGCACAGGAACTGAGAATGCTGCGAGCATATGGATGCAAGGTGCTGCGAGTACGAGAACAGTCATGCCGGAGCCGGACAGGCGCCTGTCGGCCCCTGATGGAATGTGGTGGGAGGATGAGGATTTATGTCTTGCCCACACAGACGAAGATTGGGGGAACAACCAACCCAATGACACCTAGTACCTTGGAGAAGTTGACCATATGACACGAAGCGGGCGGTATTTCAAACCCCCGCACCTAGATCAACCAGAGGCTTCTGGGAAGGATAGAGAGGCTGAAAAGCAAAAGGAGAAACAACTTGAAGAAGAAGCTGTGCTCAAACAGCTACAGAAGATACAAGCAGACATCTCCATCTGGGGACTGCTTATGGCCTCACGAGTACACAGACAGGCTGTCATGTCAGCCATGGACAAGGCCAAGCTTTCGATAGACACCACGCCAGAGCAGTTAGTGGGATTAGTCTTTCCGGGAGGAGCTACCTCGATGCTGACTTTTTCCGACAAGGAGTTGCCACCCGAGGGGGCAGATCATAATAAGCCACTCTACATCTCCGTAGAGTGTAGGGATAAATGGATACCGGTGGTTCTTGTTGATACCGGATCCGCCATCAACGTCTGCCCGGCAAGGACAGCGTATGCAATCGGTTTGAAAACCGCGAATTTTGTACCAACAACCCAGGTCATCCGGGCGTATGACAACACAAGCCGAGAAGTGATGGGAACAGTTAAAGTTCAGATTAAAGTTGGGCCGGGATAGCACGAGATAGATTTCCATGTCCTAGAAGTCCCCGCAACTTTCAACTTGCTTTTGGGAAGGCCGTGGCTGCATCAGGTAAAGGCGGTGTCATCCACTTTGCGTCAAATAGTGAAATACCCCTATGGGAAGGGAGTAGCCATTGTTTTCGGGAATTCATCAATCCATCCACCACCGGAGGTATCCACGCCTGTTCTAGAAATTGAGCATGGCATGGAGGATGTGTTCATATCAGGTTTTACCCTAGCTGAGGCTCAGGTTGTACAGAACATCATGGCTGCTAACGAGGGGATATATGTCAGTGCCCAAGCAGTGTATCTCATGAACAAGCTCCAACACATCCCTGGGATGGGATTGGGAAAGAGCGGCCGCAGGGGCGTCGCAGCATTGGCCGAAGTGCCACACAACCCCCATACCTTTGGCTTGGGTTATCTGCCCACCAAGGAAGATTGGGCAATGAAAGGAAAGGAAATGGATGGGAGAGCCAGAGCGAAACAAATGGGGAGACCTTTCGACTTAATGCACCGACCCATTCAGGGTACCCTAAACGGACGCTTTGTCCGGGAGGGGGAAGACTTTCCATTTTGTGGTTTTCCAGAGTCGTGGCTGAACGCGGAGAGGAAGCGCGTACTAGGGCTCGAGATTTTCTTTGACCTACAGTTACCTGGGGATGATGTTGCTGAAGAGCAGATAGACCCGACAGTTAAGGCTGAACAGAGCAGGAAAGTGGAGTCTGAGGACACCGAATTTGAAATGGGGGTAGCACTGGCATGTCTACTCTCAGATCCTTCGATCGCCCAGTTATGCTTGGGAGATAACTTCTCGGTGTCCATGATCGGGAATGAAACGGCTGCGGGCCTACCGTCAACTATTTTGGATGCATCCATCGCACCCTCTCTCGTTTGGCAGTACGAAGAGGGATTTCTGTCGAGCAGCACCGGGTCAGGTAGTGAGCCGGAATCTGATTCCTCCGAATCTGTTGAGTCGGAATCAGGTTCCAGCTCGACTGAGTCTGAGTCCGGTATTCTTGGGGATGATAACCCGGATGCCACAGTCCTGTCTAGGTCGTCTTTTTCTTTCTCTTTTGAGTCTGTTGTAACAGAAGAATCGGACGGTTTGGAAGTACATAATGAGAATGATATGAATGTGGTTTCCGAGTACTTTTCTGTGCCTTTGATTTATTGCTTAAATCAGGACTTTCAAAATTTTGATGAAAACGACGAGGACGAAATTCCTCCGGTTTTACAACGTTTAATTGAACAAGAGCAGGAAAGGTTTGTCAAACCTTTAGTTGATGAAATCATTACTGTGAATGTTGGTACTGAGAAGGACCCGCGGCTGGTCCAGATTGGGTCCACGTTGTCTTCAGAGGAACGCGAGCGCTTAGTCGCTTTGTTAAAAGATTTCAAAGATGTTTTTGCGTGGTCCTACGAAGACATGCCTGGAATCGATCCTGAGATTGTACAGCACCGGATCCTTCTTGACCCCGAGGCCCGACCTATCAAACAGAAACTCAGGAGGATTCGCCCAGACTGGGCTCTTAAGATTAAAGAAGAGGTCACCAAGCAAATTGACGCAGGCTTCCTGCTGGTATCAGAGTACCCGACTTGGTTGGCCAATATCGTTCCGGTACCAAAGAAGGATGGTAGGATCCGAGTATGCGTAGACTTCAGGAATTTGAACAGAGCTAGTCCGAAGGATGACTTTCCCTTACCGCATATTGATGAGTTGGTGGATTTCACAGCAGGGCACGCGTTACTTTCATTTATCGATGGCTTCTCAGGCTACAACCAGATAGTGATGGCACCAGAAGACCGAGAAAAGACTGCGTTCACTACCTCGTAGGGGACATAC
>JAXFYN010001583.1:0-18844 GCA_036172215.1 Camellia granthamiana | reverse complement strand
CGACTAATGTTTTAGTAGGCAAAAGTAAAAGGTTTTGGCGACAAAATAACCTTTAGTCGCTGGTGAGAAAAATTGGCGACTAATCTGTTAGTCGCCCAAAGGCTACTAATTTAATTTAAATTACATTTTCAGCTACTAAAATTTTTTGTCGCCAAAATTTCAAGTATCTATGGCGACCAAAGTTTAGTCGCCGAAAGTTCGATTTCTTGTTTAGCTACTACACAGGTTAGTCGACCAAAGTTTAATTTTTTTTTTTAGCTACCAAAGGTTTTGTTGCCTCTGATATGATTATGTTTTTTGCGACTAAATATTTAGTCACCAAAAGTGTTTTTTCTTTTTTTGGCTACTAAATAATTAGTCGCCTAAACTATTTTTAATTCTTTATTGGCTACTAAATATTTAGTCGCCAAAAGATTAATTCTTTTTTCGCTACTAACTTTTTAGTCACTAAAAATATTTAACTCCATTTTTGGCTACGAATTGTTTTCTCGCCAAAAACATGATTTTATGTTTTTATTTTATTTTTTTCATTTTAATAATTTTTTGAGCACAACAGTTTGGAAAAAGTTCTCAACTCAAACAATGTGGTCCCAATCTCGGTAGGAAGGTATCCTCACATCCTAATTGGAAGAAGTCGTTGTAGAAGGACATGGTAATCATGACTCTTAAGGCCAACCAAGTTACCACCATTCGCAATGACACAATTGGATATATTTGCTGCATAGCCATCAAGATACTTAATCGATTTCAAGAAATCAGAAAACCCTTGTCTCTCTGCCGGGGACAATGTATACAATGCCGAAGGCTTCTAGAAAGAGCCATTCGCATGCCTTATCAAGTGTAACTCATTTCGTATTCGCATGTCCCCCAGATCCAAACGTTTTGTTCATGTCCTTGTTCTTGCTATTTATGTTCAATAGTGTCCCAACCAGATTATCACATATATTCTTTTCTATGTGTATGACATCAAGGTTGTGTCGAAACTTCAGTGTTTTCCAATAGGGTAGGTCGAACAAAATGCTTCTTTTTGTCTAGTTCAGGGTTGGATTTTCATTCCTTTGTCTTTTTCGATTGTTTGGATGCTTTCCATACGGCCTGTACATCCCCAAATTAATTTGCTCCAGTATTTGTTCTCCCAATAACTCCACAGGTTTGGACCGATTCTCAATTTCATCATTGAAGAGCTTACTTCTTCGCCAATTATGGTTCTTAGGTAAGTATCGTCGAGCACCCATATACCCTATCTTACTTCGCAAACTCTGAGATGATACATCCATGTTACAATTAGGGCAAGCCAAGTAACCTTTTGTACTCCAACTAGACATGTTACCATATACAGGGACGTCATTGAGGATCCACATGACTGCTGCATGCATTGTAAATATTTGGCCGTTTGAGGCATCATATGTTTGCACACCATGCACCCACAGATTGGTTAACATCTACTAATGGTTGCAAGTAAACATCGATGTCTCTTCCAGGTGCAGATCGTCTGCGAATAAGTAATGACATCATCACAAATGGATCTTTCATACACTTCCATGTAGGTAGATTGTAAGGCATTAAGATTACGGGCCACATGTTATACGATGTACTCATATTTCCAAATGGATTGAAACCATCTGTGGCAAGCCCTAGCCTTACATTCCAAGGATCTGCAGAGAATGTAGGATGCAGCCTATCAAAGTCCTTCCATACCTCACCATCAGCTGGATGTCATAATACTCCATCATCCACACACTTATCTTTGTGCCATCTAATATATGCAGCTGTTTTTTTCGACATGTGATGATCGGTTCATAATTTGCCTTATTCTCTTGAGTTATGTTGGATTTGCCTTCGTTAAAATGTCGGGTTTCAAAGTGTGGTTCGGCTAACAGTTGGATTCGTTGTTCCTGAGAGTTTCTTCTCAAATGTTCGAATGTATTTGTTTCAATTCCAAGTTTTCACTCGTTTCGAAGTGTATGAGGTCGGCTCCGAAGTGTCGGGAGAGAAGCTGAGGATTTTTCCAGGCTGGAGAGCCAGGGCCACACGTGCGGGAGAGGGGCCGCACGTGCAGGAAGCAAGGGAAAGGGCTGTATGCACACTGCTTAAAAGGCAGGTGGAGATGCGGAAGAGACTGCACGTGCGGGAGAGGCGCTCCGCACGTATGGGAGAGGGCGCTGCACGTGCAGCCAGACGCTTGTTTTGTCTCGTTTTTCGTTCTCTCTCTCTCTCTCTACAATGTTTCTCTCTTTTTCTTTCATCTCTCTCTACCCAAACCCTCAAATCTTTACATTTCCTTTTGATCTCAAGAATCCATTGGGATTTTGGTACTAATTCCTTATACCAAAATGATGAGCATGTTGAGAGCTTCGTCTTGATCGGTAGAGATCTTTTTCCGATGAAGTTAATTTTTGGGCTTTTTCTCCTCTTCTCTTTTGAGGTAGGGTTCTTTGATTCTTTTTCAATACCTCTTTTATAGATAGACATGTGGTATGTTTTTATTGCATAAAAACCATGTTGTTACGGATTTTTTTTGAAAATCATGATAAGGGATTTCAGATTTGATGTTGAGGTTGAGATTTGTGAAATTAATTGTTGTTGGGTTAATTTGGGCAGTGGTTTAACTTGTTCTTGTTTAGAAAGTGATGAAGCCCTAAATTTCTTTTTATATAATGCCCAAAATAGTAAAAAGGGGTTTGAAATTATGAAATTAATCATGCTATGAGCTAAAGGGATTTTAACAAAGAATTGTTGATTGATTTAAGATTAAATTGGTCTTATGATTTTAGCATTTCTCTTGTGTTGGGTTGCCCATATTAGAGTATTACAATTTGGTAATTATAAATTGCTAAAAGGGGTTAAATCATGAGATTAAAATGTTGGATTTTATTTTTGATTGAGTGGAAATTGAGTGGGTCATGATTTGATTATCCATGGATTAGGATTTTGGTTGATTGAAGGAAAAGAGTCTCATTCTATATATATATAATTGGTGTATTGTAAATTGGAAATTCTAGAAATTGTCATTGGAATGTAGGAGCAATTATAGCTCTTTTGTAGATTGAGAAAGAACCTTGGTAAAAGTTGAAAACCTTGGAACATTATTGTTGTTATTGGACCTAACGCCTTATAAGAATTGGATGGTTGTATTTCGTGCATTTAATACATTTTGCTTAGAGGTTTTGTCCTTGGTCATCGGTGGAAGATGACATTGTTGTGTTGAATAGTTGTGATATGCATTGCACTTGTTGGTTGTACTTTAACATGTTGTGATGGTTGGTAATATGCATTGCGCTGAGAATGAGAGGCACCATTACCTTCCAGCTAGCGCCTAGAGAATTGGCAAAGGTATCATTCCCTTCTAGTTGGTGTCTGGTAAATTGGCATTTTATTGTGGTAGGATGTATCATTGGCTTACCATGTTTTAGGCAGGTAGAGCAGAGATTATTTATCATTGTTGTCTCAGTTTGATTATGTGTGTCTTGTGTTATGATGATTATGATTCAGTAAGGTTGAGTTGTCTTACATGTTGAGTAGATGTGTTCATGTATATTTGGACATGCTAAAGAGTGTCGAGGGAGTTTCCTACCATAAGTTATTTTATTAATGGTATCTCTTTAAATTTTGAGTCTAAAATTGAGAATGTGATGAACGTGTGGAGTCAGACTTTGGTTATATATTGGGTTATAAATAATGTGAAGAAATCGGATTTTGTGAACGTGCTTTCAAAAAAGGGAAATAAAACGGATATTATGTGGTAATTTGTCACAAAGGGAAAATACGGTTGTTGTGCAATAATTGTTTAAATGGTAAATGGGTAGTAAAAGCGAACCTTGGTGTTGTTGAATAAACTGAATGTTTTGGAGAAAAGTATTTATGTAAGTATACCTTGGTTATAAAATGTCACATAATTTATATGGTATGAGACTAGCATTCATGATCATAGCTATCTGTAAGTTGTTATTATTGAGGATCATGTTGAGATCCTTACTGGACTTTATGTTCATCCCACGTTGTTAATCCTTTTTCAGATGTATCTCGAGAAGCGTTGCAAGGTCATAGATCCTCCTTAACTGTTGGCCACGGGGCCTTTTATTTGTGGGCGGAATGCCATTGATGTAAAAGGGTTAAACCCTTCCTTTTGATTTAAAAGGTGTAACCCTATGGACAATTTATTTAGTTATGTACATATTGCATTTAATTTGCATTTCCGATGAGAGAATCTTTATTTATTCTTACAAATGATGTAAAGAGTTTCCGCATGTTATCTCTTAAATTGAATAAACTTAATGAAGTTGGTAATGGATTCCAAGTAATAAAAAGTGGGGTGTGACAACTTGGTATCAGAGCGAGCCGGGTTTGAATACTTTGGGCTCGTGGGAAGTGGTTTTTACCACAAGAGGGTTTACTATGCTTGGTGAGGACGTTGCATATAGCTAGGATAAATGTTAGGACTTATATGTTGCATTTATGTGAGCATGGAATTAAGTTTCTTGGATAGTACTTGTGGCCAGTGAACTTACTTTGAGGTCCTCTTGGAAACACGCCTGATCAACGTGGTTTTTTATAGGAATTCTTTCGGAGTTTCAGGACGAGTGGCTATCCTTGTGGACTTGTTTCGATTATGTGTTTAGTTGATTAAATTGTTTATATGCTTTGATAATTGTATGTTTGGAGGTTAAGTGCGTTTTGTAGCTTAGTGGTGGTGAGTGTGTGCCTCTGGGAGGCCGTTGCGATGTGCTCTAAGTTGATTTTGTTTTGGGATTTTATAGGATGTCTACATGAGGGAATAGAGAACGGATGGGTAGTAGAAGTGTTGGTAGGGACACGACGGTTCCCTTACCACCTGCCGTTACAGCATCGACTATCGGCGATGAAGTTGCACGCGAGGTTGTGAGAGCGGTGCAAAACGCTCTAGCTCGCAAAGAGGGGGACAATAGGCGTACCCTCAAGATTACTAAGGAATTTCTTCACTCCAATCTATCGGAGTTTTGAGGAGAGGCAAGATCGCTGGAGGTGGAGAGTTGGTTGGAACAGATTACCAAGACTCTTGATATGCTCAGAGTCAAGGATGAGGGGTTGAGGATTTCTTTGGCGACCTTCCAATTGAAAAGAGATGCGAATTATTGGTGGAAGTATGCTAGGAACACTGTAGATGCCACGTGGGTTGCGTTTACCGAGGCCTTCTTGGCCAAGTATTTCCCTCATTCTGCTCAGGAAAGGTTGAGGGAACAGTTTGTTGAGTTGCGCCAGGATGCTACTCCTTTCGCTCAGTTTGAGATGAGGTTCACTAGTTTGTCGAGGTTTGCTCCAGAGTTAGTGGCAACAGAGGAGCGCTGTTGTTATGAGTTTATGAGGCGGTTACGTGATGGTATTCGGGAGAAGGTGGTTGGATCTATGTGGAAGAATTATTTTGCTTTAGTTGAGGCGGCAACCCATGTAGAGGCCATGGTTAGCAGTGTTGGTTGGGTTAGAGAGGAGGTCACTTCGACAACTCTTACAGTTTATAAGCACTCTAGGCTTAGTAAGAGGTGGAGGCGAGCGCATGCTCATTTCCAAACTTGGTCCTTGTCTTTGTTAGGGGTTTCGAGCTTGTCCGTTGGGGGATCCAGTGAGGTTCGGGCTCCAAATCAGGTTCAGAGTTGGGAGACTACTGTTTGTTTTAATTGTGGCCAACAGGGCCATGTTAGACATTTTTGCCCTTTGCGTGTAAATTCTTCAGGTGTTTCAGAATCTAGTCAGACTCTGTCCCATCAGTCCAGTCAAGGACGACATCGGTACCAGACCCAAAAAGGCCAGGCTTTGAGAGCTTCACGAGGGTTGACTTTTCAACCAGCACGGTGGTATCACCCTTAAGAGGGACTTTTGTTTTAGAAAACTAACGTTATAAATTGTAAAGCTTTTGTTATTGATCGGTGTGCTGTAGGATGTTAAAGCACCGTGGTTATGTGTTGTATGTGTATATGCTTTGTTGTTCATTTACCCTCATGTGTTAGGCATATAATGAGTCTTGAACTCTCTTTTATATATGTTTATGTAATGAAAAATTGTTAATGGAATTAATGAATCCTAGTGCTGTTGTATATCAAATGTTGAATTATGAGGTGGTCAAGTGATGACCTTTGACCCTTATTCGGTTTGGGATTTGTTTGTGAAAAGTGAGAGAGCTGTGAAATCTTTATGATTAGTGTGGTGGCTTAAAAAGTGAGAGAGCTGTGAAATCTTCATGAACTTCAACAAATTGTGCCTCTCCGAACTAGTACGCTCTTCGTCGATATGATCATCCATAAGACCACTTATGTAAATCTCTTCTAACATGGTAGGAAGTTCACCTAAATTTTCATGATTGGCTATCATTCCGGCTCTGTTGCTTTCAGTATCATCGTTTCGCATAGTAGGATGATCACAAGACATGGGAACATGTTCTCCGTAGTGCACCCAAGTTCGATAAGAACACGTGATTTCTCTTCGAATCAAGTGCAACCATACAACTTGTCGACTAAATTTTGTGCCGTTTAAGCAATTGACACATGGACAACGAATTTCATCCCGAAGCCCTAAATTCTTCGTAGCAAACTCAATAAATAACTGAACACCTTCTTCATACTCTTTACTTTTTAGCCTATCTTTTATCATCATCCAACTCTTGTCCATTATTCGAACCCTACAACATCAAGCAAAGATGAACAAGCATAAGTAATATTCACTTAGAGTGAGAGATTACGCTTTCTACTCGTTGAAAGGCTTGAAAAATATAGTAGACGAAACAAGGTGGGCATGAAAAAGTAAAATATTAAGGTAATTTTCTAAATAATTAGTATTTTGTATTTTAATTGCAAATATTGTTATTGTGATTATTAGAAAAATTCCACGTCATTTATAAAAAAATATTATTTATTCCATGTCATCACCACATCATTGTGCCTAGTCATTAGTGCACTATCTGGACTCGTTAGATACACCACGAGCCCTATTTCAATAAAAAAAATAAAATAAAAAATTAATTTGATATGACAATTATAATATGTTTAATTTATCGTGTTTGTCACAAAAAATATGAATAGTCTATTTCTAAAAACACACTTATCTTTCTTCTTTTTTTAGGGGGGTAGGGGGAGATAAAAATAACAAATTGAAAAGGCTAATATATCGAATCAACCTCAATTTTTTTAATGATAAACTGTTCAAATTATTAAAATAGAATCCATGATAGGTCCTACAGGACTGGACAACACCATTCAATCCATTGCTATCAAAATCTCAATTAAAAAAGAGTAAAATCAAAATCAGTATAAAAAAAAGAAAAAGAAAAAAAAGAGTCATTCTTTGGTACATACGTATGCAAATTATAATATTTGTGATGTTGATTATCAAATTTATCATAACTAAATTTTTTTCAATCATAATTAAAAAATAATAATGAGTCATAACCAAGGGTAATGCTATGGTACATACCCTCAAAAAGGTGTGTACAAAATGTGAGTTATGATATTTGTTTAGTTTTTTTTAATAATTGAGTGTCTGTACTATGATACTTGTGAAGTTGATTACCATAAATGTCATAACTCAATCTTATGTGAGTCATAAATATGAAAGAAAAAAGAAAAAAAGGAAAAATTATAACCAAACATCATATAAAATATAACTAAAGAGCTCTTGGATTATAACTAAAATAATATCATAACCAATATCATAATGAGTCATAACTAATAGCATAAATTACTTCAGTGATGGGTTGGTGACATTTTGAGAAAAGTTGAAAGGAAAATCTAGAGAGCCATACCCCTTGCAATACTTTGGTCCATTTGAAAGCACATAAATAAGTGTGTATTTAATGGTTGCAATCCCTGTTTTAATGAAGTATGTGAACTTGTCAACATTAGAGTTGCTCTTTGGATTAAGTTTTCTAATAAGATGGCACATTTTTCAGTAAATGACTTTGTAACCTGAGACAAATGAAGCCTGCTTTGGTGGAAGACCTTTTTGATATGCTTATGTTATTGGGTGGCTACTGTCAAGACTAGCTATTTTTTGGTCGGGTTTGTGTGGCTTAAAACAGGGCAGCCAGAGTGGTTGTTGTTATTTTGATTTTTGTTGTTGGTTTCTCATCAATCCTGGTGTGATGTTAGCATATGATTGAATTTGTATATTGGTGCCAACATAATTAAGATGGATGTGTTTATTATGATACTTCTTGCACTCTCACCTTCCTTCCCTTTAATAATGTAATCCTTGTATGATGTACTTTGCGATTTATCAATAATGTTCTTTTTTAGCAGATAAAAAAAAAAAAAAAACTAATGTCATAATGTTTATAAGTAAATCATAACCAACACTCCAATGTCATAACCAAAGACTATACAAGTTGTAATATATGATACACACCCCATTTAGAATTTTCCAGGAACAAAACCCCACATAAGAAAAGAAAAGGAAAAAAAAAAAAGAGAGGGGGAAATAAACATACAATCGAGGATTAGGGCAACAACATACCATCAAATTCCAATTCAAATATTCAGCCATGGTCAATAAACATAGAATCACATATTACTAGCCATACATGCAAATAAATACACAGCAATGGATTAGGGCTTTCAAACTACTAAGAGAGAAAGGAAAAATAGGAGGAAATCAAGCCAGTTGAACCCAATTTCAGAAATTACAAACCAATTTTAGAATTCAAACCAGTTGAACACATAAAACCAGTTGAGCCCAATTTTGGAAATGGATTAGGGCTAACTATTTTGGCCATCAAACCCTTAAAACTAAAGAAAACAAACGTGTTTTGAACCAAACCAATTTCAGAAATCAACACAAAATTAAACTAAAAAAATCATATCAAACCCTAGAGTATTGTGTGAGAAATGAACAAATAGATTACGCGAGAGAGAGAGAGAGAGAGAAAGAGAGACTGAGATTGACAGAGAGAGATAGACACCGAGAGCGAGCGAGAGAGAGAGAGAGAGAGAGAAACCTGTGACTCACCGCAGTGGGGAAGGTGATTTGCGGCGGTGGTAGTGGCGACGTGCGACGCTGGTGAGCGACGCTGGTGCACAGCAGTGGTAATCGTCAGTGGTGAGCAGGGGTGAGGTTTGGTGCAGACTCTGTTTTCTATGTGTGTGACACAAAACATAGAGCAAACTGTGTAAGTGTAGAGAGGAGACGCGGGCCCCAAAATTAATTCGTTTCCCTCTAAAAAAAATTCAAGCTTTAGTGACCAAAAAAGATTTTGTAGCCAAAAAGATAGGTTATTGGCGACTAAAACTTTCGTAGCCAGAAGTGCCATTTCGCTACTTTTTTTTTTTTTTTTGGTCGGCAAAGAGTTATTATATGACGACTAATTTTTTTAGTCACCAAAACCTCATGTTTGGCGACCAAATTCTTTGGTCGGCAAAAAGAATAAAAAAAAATTCCCTAACTGTTTGGTGACTAAACTTTATTTTATCAGCAAATAATTATATTTTCCTACCAAATTAAATCTTTAGTAGCCCAAAGTTCAGACTATCGCTGACTAATAACTTTGAGTCGCCTATTAGTGAATATTTAGCGACTAAATATTTTCTTTAGTCGCCAATAAATAAGATATCTCGACTAAAATAATATAGTAGTTGAAACTTGAATCATCACTGACTAATTTATTCTTTTAAGTCGCCAAAACTGTCACTTTTGGCGACTAATTTTATTTTGGTTGCCAATTTTAGTCGCCAAATGTGTAAATTCTTGTAGTGATAACACCGACACAATCCTACTTGAAATATATTAGTTTGACATTAAACACGAAACAAACGTAGAGATTACTTGTAAAACATAATAAAAAAAAATATTAATTCAGTACTATTATTGAAAACTTACAAGACAAACATGTAGTCATAGCTTGAACCAGGGAAAAAACCTCCTATCATTTAAAATTTTTGCCGGTACCTCATTTTGGTTACATGATTTGATAACCGTTGATGCAAGCTTGCACAGTGCCCGCATAATGATTTTGATGTGCCAACAAATAGTTTTAGTGGAGTGTTGAAATCTATCGGCTAGTAGTCTATGCTGGTTATTTTGTGTGAAAGTGTACAAAAAAATGCCAAGCAATTCCTCGACATTGATATGCATATGTTCAGTTTCGACAAAGTCATTTTGAAGTAAGGTGTCTTTCAATAAAATGAATGTTTGGGCATCCATTCGCATGATGTCCATCATTGTTTCTGGATGGCCATTTAATAAACTGAAGATGTAATCATCACCTTTAAATGGACAAGTTCACTACGGTCATCTACTAGTTGACGTATTCATATGCTCATTCATAAAAACAATCATCAAAAAGTCCATAAAATCTTCAATAACCTCATCCTCCTCTGATGACCTCTCTATTGCATTGTTTTCTGTGTCGGATGACATATTGTTTTGGCTACATGACAATAACGCATAATTATAAAAAAAAAATGATTAACAACATGCTAACTATTACCATTATTGGTGAAACTAAAATAAACCACTACCTACAATTTGTCGGCCTGAGTCATTGATTGAACTAGATGGAAACATACATGCGAAGAAAAAAATATATTAATATTTAGTCATATTGTTATGACTACCTTTTCATATTATATGCTGCATGTAAAATTGAAAGTTGAAGCAGAAATAAGAAAACAAACATGAAAGAACGCAGAAGAATAAAATCACATCTAAATGTAAAACATAAATAATTTTAAAAAATATAGAAATAAACAGAGAAAGACGGATAAAAAAAAGCATGTCATCAAGTAAAAAAAAGTATGTCATCAAGTGAAAAAAAAATTAATAAGAACAACATAGACATCATCAACTCATGTTGGACAACCACAAAGAGAACCACAAGCTCGATCAAGCCACAACTTCTCTCTTCACTGCAAAGCTAGGATCATACCTAGGCACATATGGGTAAGAGTGCGCATAAAAAACCTCTGTCATTCCTTGTCTTTGAATAGTGTTAGTGCCCTAATGTACTGGATCGGTGGTATGTCCCCAAGTTCTAACAGGGGCATCTTGACATGCATCAAGGGAATAGTCATCACCACCTGCACTTACAGCCTCTGTGTCTATTGATCGAGTATGGGAATGTTCCGTTTTTCCCTGTACATAGGTAGTGAAATGTGACGCCCCAAATTTATTTTTTTTTGAAACGTCATAAGATTTAAATAACAATAACTTGCTAGATAAAATTTTAACTACTAATTAGGAACTTTTAAATTTTTACATAGTCAAAGTCCAACAACAAAATAAAACTGCAATTTCACACACAACGTTACAACATAGTTAAACACTAATGCAAGAAATAACAGGATTTTATTTCGATAAAATCTTGACTCTAAGTTAGCCAAGGTTCGATGTTAGCAGCTGCTCCAATTTCAGCCTCAGTCCCTTCTTCTACATAATCTGGCATGAAACGCCAGAGCAACAAAATATATGCCATGAGTTTTGCAACACAATAACAAAACATAACCAACCTACCATTCCTTTTAAAAGAAAATATGAGATTATAATCACGAGATAATAATATAATTGTAAATATAAATTACAACCATTAAAATAATTCAAATAATTTTAATAACTTAGGTGACCCTTGAAATCTCACCAAAGAGATTTAACTTACCAACCACTAAGCATAGCAACGGTTAATTTGAAACCCTCCCTTGGTCAAATATTTAAGTGTTACCAACCGTAACCACCAGGGATGCCCACGTCCAGAGTTCTATACCCAAGTAGTGGCATCCGTGGTCTGCCCCAAGGAAATGGTCTGCCAGGGGTACCTAAACCTCCCTGTGTGCCACCGGCACATCCACCCTTATTCCAAAACCGAATACCGAAAAGGGTTCAAATAAGTCTCGTGCCATCTTAGAGTTTCGCAACACAATTTACGTGAGAATTCTCAAAACCAGGGCTCACCCTGAACAACCGGTATTGACCGTCAACCCTTAATTTCGTACACTCTTTAAAACCAAGACTCACCCTAAACAACTGGTATTAATCCTTTATCAGTAACTTTATATATTGAACACAAATTATTCAAATCTCAATCACCAATAATGTTATACCAACTAAAAAAAAAACTCCCAACGTAAAACATTATACATGTCACACAATAATAATTCAATGTCCAAAATTTAACAGACAATTAATTTAAACAATGGTATGAACATAATAACTTAGATATTAAAATTATAAATAAATTATTTACACAATCCTAAAATTCGTGCAATTGAACAGAATACTCAATGTGGATGTTTAGGTCACTTTTCAGAAAGAATTTCAGAAAAATAAGATGTAAATAATCCTGTAAAATTTCCAGAAATCTTTATGACACAGATTTGTCACATTTCCTTACATTAATTCCATGCTTAAATTTATAGATCAAACCCATAATCTAAAAAAATTATCATGAAACTAGACTTCTCAAATTTCATCTTTTAGTTAGAAATTACCAGATTTGGCTTAGTATAGAATTTTAAATAAATTTTCAAATACATGGTGAAATCTGTCTCACAGCTTCAGATTAGTTAAAAATTTGTATAAATTCTTAGCAAGATCAAAAATTGTTGCCAAAATTCTTAGATGAACTAGACATCATTCTCAACAACTTTGTAGAAGAAATCATCTCGAAATTTTGAGTTTAAAATTGTCTAAAAATTCGGGCAAACATTATAGCAGATTCAAAACAGATTATTTTCAACACAGCTTCAGATTTAATTAAAAATCTGTATAAATTCGTAGGAAGCTCAAAAATTGTTACCAAAATTCCTGGATGAACTAGACATTATTATCAACAACTTTGTAGAAGAAATCATCTCGAAATTTTGAGTGTAAAATTGTCTAAAAATTCGGGCAACATCCTGGCAGATTCAAAACAGATTATTTTCAACACAGCTTCAGGTTTAATTAAAAATTTGCATAAATTCGTAGAAAGCTCAAAAATTGTTGCCAAAATTTCTGGATGAACTAGACATCATTATCAACAACTTTGTAGAAGAAATCATCTCGAAATTTTGAGTATAAAATTGTCTAAAAATTCGGGTAAACATGCTGGCAGATTCAAAACAGATTATTCTCAACACAGTTTTAGACAATTTATCATATATAATCTGAAAATTTCAAATGTATAAAAAAAATGAGAGGATTGAGAGGGTTTTCTTACTTAATAGTAGATTCAAAAGGGTGACGAAATGGTAGCAAAATTTTGCTTCCTTAACCTTCCTCTCTTCTTCTCCTTCTACTGAATTTTTTTTTTTTTTTTTTTTTTTCTTATTCCTTAGTTTCACCCATCCAAGGCATGCATAGGCCTAAGCCTTCCATGTATTATACAAATCCTGTTGAGCCTTTCCCTTCTCACTCCCTCTCTCTTTTTTCTCTCTCTCAGTATTCTTCCCACTACAAGTCTCCTTAACCCAAGAATGATAATGGGATGGAATTTTCCAAGCTTTCATGCAAGCTTGCAAGTGGTACATACATTGCCACCAAATCTGATTCCCTTTCCTTTTATTTTTTATTTTTTTTAACTGATAATTTATAACAATAATTATTGAACATCTACAAAATTATTCTTAATAAGGTTTTTGTTAGTGATTGAATTGGGTTAATTTAAAACTAATTTTTACACTAATATACAATTCAGATAGACTGTAGACAAAAATTAATTAATTTATTTATTTATTTATTTTCTTTTAAGAATAATTAAATGTGGGGTTTTCACATGAAAGCTACACAGACATCATCAAAGCCACTTGACTGTGACCTTTTAGAACGACCACTATCAGTCTGGCTATTTGTAGGGCCCCTCTTGTGACTTTTGCCCTTCGATGGTTCTATGTACTCATCGCCAAATAAGTCAACAGCAATAGGTTCGGCCACATTACTCCTACCAGCTCCAGGTAACCAAAATTTATTAAGCATTTCATCCTCTTCATTGAAGTCAAGGGCTCCTTGTGTGGAAGCACAGGCCAAGGCCCATGTGGCACAACAGTTTTCAACAATTTCGGTCATTTCTTGAAAATACTCAAATCCTTTTGTCCTAAATTTCTTAACATTTTTTGTTGCCTACAGCAATTGAAAATATTAAAAATAAACGTTCTGTATGTGTGATCAAATGTTACAAAAAAAATTGAAAAGGGTACAAGTTAATTCAATACATTATCCCAAAATTCATCGAGTGCAACAACCGTTCCTACAATGGGATTCCATCCCAGATCGGTCTGTGCCTGCAATCACTTGAAGGTTTGGTAATTAACTTTCAGTCGCTGATATTTTTGTCTCGCCTGTTTTGGTGCGTATCGAAACCCATACAAATTTTGCAACTCAGTTGCAAAATGATTCTAATGCCTAACTATCCACACAGTACTACGGCCTATTGTTTGATTTTTTTGTACCTCGTCTCTTAACATGTTTATTAGCTTCATTTCAATTCTGGAACTCCACATTCTTGTGTCTTGATTGTCATCAGAATTGTTGTCATCCATCTAGTAACACACAATTTATATCTAAACAAATCTGAATTGGATATTAAAAAATAAAAATGCAAGAATCATCTCTAATTATGTTTTCGGTAGGAAAAAAAAGCTCATCAATTGAAGTTGTTAACAGTGTTGGAAAAAACAGATACAATAAGAAAAAGCAGAATATAGCTAGGAAAAAAAATTCATTAATTGAAGTTGTTAACAGTGTTGGAAAAAACAGATACAACAAGAAAAAAACAGAATATTGCATGCAAAAAGTTTGTGAAAGAAGTGTACATAGTAGACAATAAGCAGAAGGAGAGCAAAAGAAGAAGAGAAACATCAAAGGGGTAAGTGACGGTCGATCCAGATGAGAGGGAGCTGGGGGTGGCGGTTGACCGGCCGGAAGACCAGTGGAATGACCGGCAGGTTTGTCCTAGCGGTTGATAGGTTTGACAGATCAGAACTGTAAGAATTTGAATTTTTGGACAACTAATTAAGTTTGTTAATAACAATATTAAGTCAATTAACAGTAATTATTAAATTATAGAATTATAATTATTTATCTTTCTGTGATAAAATGTTTGTAGCTAAATACAATTGTGGAAACTAAATGAGTTAAATAAATAGTAACTAAATTAATCAGAGGATAGTAGGGAGCAAAATATCTATCTAGTGACTAAGTTATATATATTAATTGATTTTTATTTTGTATACAAAAAAAAAAAGAAAAAAAAAAAGAGAAGAGAAAATCATATTTGTTTTGGGCAAAGGAATTCGGTTGTCTTTCTTCCCAAGAAGATGCTATCAAAGCATGCCAAGGCATGCATAGAAGCATACTCTAAAGCCTATACATATATATGATAATTCCAAGCCTTTGTCAAAGCATGCCAAGGCATGCATAGGAGCATACTCTAAAGCCTATACATATAGATGATAATTCCAAGCCAAGAGAAAAAATAAAATAAAAATAGGCCTCAAAACTCCTAAATAAGGACCCCATCTTCAGCCACGTTAGAGATACACGGCTGAGCAAAAAAAAAAAAAGAGAGAGAAAGAGTAGAAAAGAAAAGAAAAAGAAAGGAAGAGGAGAGGGCACTTGGTGATCATCATTTCAAAATTAGTTTTGAGAATTGTTTGTAAAAGCTCTTGAGGTAAGAAAACTCAACCTCTATCCTTGCTTAGATATTTTTTTAACTGAATCTATATATCAAAAATATGCAAGAGTGTGCATTGTTAATACACACATAGCAATAATAGCTCAATGCATGTTTACATTTTGATAAAATGATAATCTTATGATTATATGATTTCTATCCTTCTTGCAAGCATAAATTAGATGGTTTAGTTACTGATTTTTCTTCTTATGTGCCCAAATATTCTCCATTGTTTGAAATAATCTTGCATGCTTATGAATTTGTGTTCACTCTTCATAAATATTTATTTTCATCTATTTTCTATTCCCACTAATGAAAGTAAATATGAAGGATTAGAGTTTCACATGGGAATAGTAGCAAGAAATAATTTTTATAGTCTTGCGTGTGATTTATGGTGAATACAAAGTGTGTTTTTCACAAAATAATGAACTTCCAAATAGATTTTTAATCCGTTTTGAATAAACCCAAACAAACTCATGAGAACACTTTCATAAAATCTAAAACTACTGGAGTTATTTTAACATGTGTTTTATGGTGCTAGAAAATCAAAAAAAATTATTTGACAACATTTCGTGGCCAAAACATATGTTTAACTTCATTATCTTTTGGAGGCAGGTAGCAATGCTAACTTTACCAGGTCACCGTTTATTCTACAGAATGAATTTTCAAGTGATTCAAATTAGAAAAGTTAGATTTTTAAGTTACCTTTCAAATGCCACTGGTTTCATAATTTTTTTATTAAGCATTGAGAGAGAAACATCAATTTTTCCAAAATGTGATAGAATCTGTCCAGTTTTCTTAGAAAAATTATTTGACCATCTTTCATTGGTTTTCAGTCTTCAAACTCTTCTGGAAATATGTCCTAAACTCAATTATCTAGCAAGCCATTTTGACCATACCTCTTTTTGACACCATTTGAGGCCCCTTTTTATTTTTCAAACACAAATCACATGTGCTGGAAATTACTATAACTCACTGTCCCAGAAAAACCAATTTTCTTTCAAAATTTATTTCTCCATTTTAAAATCGTTTTTAGCCCTAATGTTCGCTCGAAATATTTTCCTAACTCGATGAACTAGCACCAGTTAAAATATTGTAATGGGTTGAACTTCGTTTGGTATGGGTTTTTATATTTTTTTGTCAGACCATATAGTGCTGAAAGAAGAAGTGTGTGAATTCCTAAGAAACTTTGTGATGAGTCTTAAGATATTCTATCATATCTATTTTGGTTGCCATACATGATTGTGTTGTGCTATATAAACATTATGACACTGTGGTTTTCACACTAAAACTTGCACATGCATCAAAATGTGAATTAGACGAAGTAAAGAAAAACGAAATTGAACAGATGCATTAAAGTTTACAAGTGATAGGGTGAGCTTGGTTTAGAATCTTACGCAAGTGAGTTTGCGAACCCTAACATGGCACGAGAAGGTATTTCGGCTTTTATCTGTGTAGGCGATATAAGGTTGGTGGTGCGAGTGTCACAACATAAACCATTTCCTTGGGGCAGATCGTGATGTTACAACTCGGGTACGTAACCCTGGTGCGTAAACATCATTGGTAGTTACAGCAAGTAACATTTGAATATTTGATCAAAGGGGAGTCAGAATTGCCTGTGGCCATTACTTAATGGTTGAGTGGAAATAGTGCTCCGCGGAGAGTTACTTAAACTTATATGATAAACTAAATTTATGAGAATTTAAAAAGAAAAGTGGACATTTTCCTTATGATGAAATACTGCTTCTGTTTGCCATTATTTTTATTATCTATTGTTATTATTTCAATTGATAGCATTCGTGTTATGCTTATTAAATGCTACTTGTTATTATGTTCCTACACATTATTCATTAATTATGAGTATTATTATTGGGGTGGGTATTTTTTGGTTGTAGTATTTTATTGAACTCGTCACTCATTGACATTCCTGTTGCCTTGGCGTTTTATGCCACGTACCAAAGAAACCGAAGGAAATACCGAGGCCTTGCAAAGCGACATTCAGTCTTGGTTAGCTTGAAGAGTGCCCAAGTTCCATGAACCATTTTCTTTTCTTTTTTTTTTTTTTTTTCTAGTTTTTCTCCAGTTTTCTTTTTTTTTATTTTTATATTTGTGTGTGTGTGTGTTTTTTTTTTAATGTACTAAGACTAAGTTTTAAGTTTTATTGGAGTTGTAATTTAAGAACTTTTAATTTCTGGGTTGTTAATTAATGGATGCCAGTAATATTGGTGGCAACACTGATGAGGAGTTCTTAATTAAGAAAAATGATTTTAAGTTCTAAATCTTATTATGATGTCCTTCAATTTTGAGGCGTCACAAGAACCATTTCTGCATCTCAGCTATTACATAGCGGATCGATTGAAGGATTGAAGGATATATGACTGATTGAAGGATATACGTATTAAAGCAGTAGGAGTGAAATAGTTGTCACCGGTGACAGAGTGGATATAATGGGTGGATGTGCGCTTCTTTGGTAGGTGTCTAATTCGAGAATACACTTCATAAATTTGGCCTGACACATATAAATTGGGAATGAATTTAGGGATGTTTGAGGAAATCAATGAGTTATAATTTAAAATTTGAGAGAAATTTATGATTTAGTTGACTTCGGTCTTGTCGTTGTTTCGTTGCTCGGAGAGTGTATATTTCACAATGCACAAATTGTAACTCACTTGATTTGTAGGAGCTGGTAGATGCGATTTTATAGATGAAAAGGGGGTTCACAGACATAGTTTAGATTTGAAGGTCTCAGCTCACAAAGATCAACATGACCCTTGAAGAATCTTGAGTTGTGATCGTTAAAAGAGAGGAAGTAGGTGAAGCTTTTCAGAAATTCAGCTTTAAATTTCTTTCACGTGAAGCTTTTCAGAAAATGGAGAATATCGAAGACATAGAGTATGTACTGTTGGAAGCTTTTTACAATGGAGAAACGAATGGAGAAATTTGCCAAACGGGAAGTGGAGATGTATTTTGAATTGTATGGTGGAATTACGATTTGAAAATTGTATCTAAACGTGAAGTGCAAATGTACGGATAGAAATATATTTTGAGAATACGACCAAACACAAACCTAAATTTTTTTTGGACTAAAAACCAAAGTTTCCAAACGGGCCATAAGTGCGCATGGGCCTAAACTAGGCCCAACCAAAACTATCAACCGGGTCAGTTCGTTTGATAGTTTGACCCGCCATCATTTTATAACCCGAGCTTGTGTCTGTCTGAGAGAGTCTGAGAGTGTAGGGTTTT
>JAXFYN010001582.1:0-18885 GCA_036172215.1 Camellia granthamiana | reverse complement strand
GGTTGCAAATAGGGAGCACGCAACGCGCCGGCTAGCGACCGGGTGACAGGCTGGATGTTGGCATGTTCCGGCACGCTTACTCGTGCGCGCACGGCCTCTGCCTCAGGGCCGAGCCGGCTGGCAGTGGCGCCGCTCCCCACAAAACTCTGATTTTACGTTCATCAGGGGCTCGTGTGGTTGTTCCCGGCGGAGGTGTTTCTT
This sequence comes from Camellia granthamiana, assembly GCA_036172215.1. Classification (NCBI taxonomy): domain Eukaryota; kingdom Viridiplantae; phylum Streptophyta; class Magnoliopsida; order Ericales; family Theaceae; genus Camellia; species Camellia granthamiana. Next base: position 18,684 of record JAXFYN010001582.1, on the reverse strand, counting down.
ACGAGGTGAGGAAGGTTCAGACAAATGAATGGATACATGTCTCGAACAACTAGATGCCGCTTCGAACGTCCTCAATCATCGACAGTGGCACAGGATCAAACTGGATGCAGCTCTCACCCAATGCAGCACAAGTGTCGTTCAATCGATATGACGATTGACGATGACGCTTCAGGCGTTTGTCTTTGGGTGAGACGCTACCTGAAACACGAGATTGATTGCAGAGGAACGGGGCGCGGGGCAATCTCACAGCGAATGTGCGCCGTTGCCAGTGTTATAATTGCAGCGAGCGCGACAACGATGACATAGGAGGTGGGAATTGAAGGGGCCCAAGCGCTCAGGATTTAAGGTTAGGATAGCCGCACGCGAGCACTCGACGAACCAGAGTCTATGGGGGAGGTTTGATCGTCGGCAGTGTCTGAGATTGATTGCATGTGGGAGCGTCGAGTTTGTGGGAATTGGAGGGTTGGGGACGCGGTGGAATGCGTGCCGCGATATCAACTCGAGCAGGCGACGTCACCGGCGGGAAGATGCACATGCGTCAGTGCAGGTGGGTGCTAAGGCAATGAAAATAGGGGTCCGAGGGAGGTTCAATTTGGGCGCGACGGGGTGGAAGGTTGAACTCAAATTGCGGTCGCAGACGCAGGCCAACGCCTCCCGTTGGACGCTCTGATTCTGCAGGAATTTCATTTGCTTTTCGCTGATATATCCATCGTCTCTGTATTTTTGTTGTCCCCGTCTGCAGTGAATGATAATACGGTGCATACCGCGTGACAGCCCGCCCGTCGCTTCCAGACGCTCGAATCGACGATTGCGATCTGGGCTAGCGAGAGAGCCAGCAAGCCGGGCATCCCCATCGCAACTTCCCAAAGCTGTCGTGCGCTCGGACCCACCTTTCGCCTCGTACAGCATCCGAAACCCTATCTTATTCGCGGGCGCTCACCACACGCCCTCCCTACACCCACCGCACCACCACCACCACCACCGCCCGCTGAGCATCACTACGACCACGAGCAGCCCGCTGAGAGCTGCGCACCTGCACCACCCCTAGAGGATCCCCACGGCTTAATGCGAACTCCTGCCGCCGCCGACCCGACCACTGCGTGAGGAGCGACGGCCTCCGCTCCACCACCACCTCACCACGAAGCGCTCCTATCCCTTCCGGTGCAGCGACAGCGCACTGAGTCCCAAGCTGCTATGCAGTCCTGACCACACCCCGCAGCAACCCCCCTCCGACGGCCATCCCGCAGCCCCTGCCGCCGACACCGCGCAGCCTGCCATGCCGCATGAGGAGACGTCCGCGGCGGTCGCCAGCATCCTTTCCAACCTCGCCAAGCAGTACATCCCGCTCGATGACCACTCCTTCCCGGCCTCCGCCATCGCCAATGGCATCAAGGGTCCTCGCATCTCGCTACCCGGCGATAACACCGTCGAGAAGCAGACGCTGGAGCGCGAGCTGACCGCTTTGGCGACCCGCATCCAATTCCTCGAGGCCAAGGCGGCGAGCGGTACCAATTCGTTACCCATCACTCCTAATGAGCCGCTCAATTCGCCCTTCCCGCACAATGAGCCGCCGGTCACACCCCGGTCCACGGCCAATACACCTCGCCAGCGCTCCGTATCCTGGGTTAACACAATCTTTGGCAAAGGCGACGGCGAACCTTCGCAGCCGCGGCAGCTCACAGAAGAGCAATTCACGTATTTGCGAGGGATATTCGAAGAGCAGGAAAGCAAGATCGAGGAACAAAAGCAGGTCATTGACGAAATCACCCATGCAATGGAAAAGCAGCACACTGCAACTCAGCAGGCACTGGAGACTCTTGGAAACTCGAGCTCTATAGAACAGATGAAGCGCGAGATCGACAAGAACGCACAGATCAATGCTACATATCAGAAGGTGCTCAAGGATATTGGCACCATCATCACAGCCGTGGCCAATGGCGACCTGAGCAAAAAGGTCCTCATACATGCTACAGAGAAGGATCCGGAAATCGCCCGCTTCAAGCAAACGATAAATCGAATGATAGACCAACTGCAAGAATTCGCCAGCCAAGTCACGTTCCTCGCCCGAGAAGTAGGCACAGAAGGTCGACTTGGCGGGCAGGCTAAAGTACCAGGCGTGGATGGCATTTGGGCTGAGCTGACGAACAACGGTACGTCCAAACCCACCGCCAGTAGCGTGGTACACTGTGCTAACCTCTTTTAGTCAACGTAATGGCGCAGAATTTGACAGACCAAGTACGAGAAATCGCAGTCGTAACCACAGCAGTCGCACAGGGAGACCTTAGTCGAAAGATCCAGCGTCCAGCCCGTGGTGAGATTCTCCAGCTGCAACAGACGATCAACACCATGGTGGACCAATTACGAACCTTCGCGACGGAAGTGACTCGAGTGGCCCGTGATGTCGGTATTGAAGGTGTACTTGGCGGCCAGGCTCAGATTGAGGGCGTACAGGGGATGTGGAATGACCTTACTGTCAACGTCAACGCCATGGCCAACAATCTTACGGCGCAAGTGCGAGATATCGCCGAAGTGACCACAGCTGTTGCCAAAGGTGATCTTACGCAGAAAGTCAAGGCACACTGTAAGGGTGAGATATTGGAGCTGAAGAGCACGATCAATGCCATGGTGGACCAGTTACGACAATTCGCGCACGAAGTCACGAAGATTGCGAGAGAGGTCGGAACTGAGGGTCAGCTTGGTGGCCAAGCGACTGTGCATGGTGTTGAAGGTACCTGGAAAGATTTGACAGAGAATGTGAACGGCATGGCCATGAATCTCACCACCCAAGTGCGTGAGATCGCAGAAGTTACGACCGCTGTAGCGAAGGGCGATCTCAGTAAGAAGGTGGAAGCTGAAGTACGAGGCGAGATCCTGGCTTTGAAGGTTACCATCAACACCATGGTGGACAGACTGAGCACGTTTGCGTTCGAAGTCAGCAGGGTCGCACGTGAAGTCGGAACCGAAGGAACGCTCGGTGGACAAGCAGAAGTGCGAAACGTCGAAGGCAAATGGAAGGATCTCACGGCGAATGTGAATGTGATGGCGAGAAATTTGACCAACCAAGTACGAAGCATATCCGCTGTCACGCAAGCCATTGCCAAGGGCGACATGAGCCAAAGGATTGAAGTCGAGGCTCAAGGAGAGATTCAAACTCTGCGCGATACCATCAACGACATGGTCACCCGTCTCGATGCATGGTCTCTTGCTGTGAAGCGTGTAGCACGAGATGTCGGTGTCGACGGCAAGATGGGTGGCCAGGCTGAAGTTGAAGACATCACTGGACGATGGAAGGAAATCACACAAGACGTCAATATCATGGCACAGAATTTGACGTCCCAAGTACGAGCATTCGGCGACATCTCCAACGCGGCCATGAATGGAGACTTCTCGAAGATGATCACGGTCGAAGCGTCCGGCGAGATCAACGAACTCAAAGTCAAGATCAACAAGATGATTTCCAGTTTGCGAGAGAGTATACAACGCAACAACCAGGCCAGAGAAGCTGCCGAGCTTGCCAACAAGACAAAGAGCGAGTTCTTGGCCAACATGTCTCATGAGATTCGAACGCCAATGAACGGCATCATTGGAATGACCCAGCTTACATTGGATACCGAGTTGGAACAGAACCAGCGTGACATGTTGAATATCGTCTTTGGACTCGCAAACAGTCTATTAACGATCATTGATGACATCTTGGATATTTCGAAGATCGAGGCAAATCGGATGATTCTCGAAGAAGAGCCATTCTCATTACGAAGTTTGGTTTTCAACAGTTTGAAGTCGCTGGCCGTCAGAGCGAACGAGAAGGACATCAGCCTTGTCTATGACATCGATAGTTCGGTTCCAGATTACGTTGTTGGCGACTCATTCCGATTACGGCAGATCATCCTCAACTTGGCTGGTAACGCGATCAAATTCACCGAACATGGAGAAGTTAGGGTGAAGATCTTTGCGGAGTCTGGCATTGTTTGTAGGCCCGGTGAAGTCGTGGTCAAATTCGCAGTGTCGGACTCTGGAATTGGTATCCACGCTAACAAACTGGACCTCATCTTTGACACTTTCCAACAAGCGGACGGATCCACAACACGTAAATTTGGTGGCACTGGCTTGGGCTTGTCGATCTCGAGACGATTAACCACGCTCATGCGAGGAAAGATGTGGGTCACGTCGACTTTCGGCGAGGGCAGCACATTCTTCTTCACCTGCGTCTTACGGATTGGTCCACCAGAGATCACCAAGATCAAGCCTCAACTGCAGCAGTATCGAAACCACAACATTCTCTTCATCGACAACGGCTACACAGGGTGCGCGGATGACATTGCGAACAACATTCGAGCTTTGGATCTAGTGCCCTGTGTCGTTAGAAACGATGCGTTAGAGCCACCGGCCATTAAAGCTGCTGATGTGTACGACTGCGTAATTGTCGACCACAGCGATGTGGCGCAGAAATTGCGAAGCCTTGACCGATTCAAGTTCATTCCGATTGTACTAATTGCACCTACCATATCGGTCAGCTTCAAGAATGCCTTAGAGAATGGTATTTCGAGTTACATGACCACTCCATGCCTACCGATCGATCTTGGAAACGCACTCATTCCGGCGCTAGAAGGCAGAGCCGCACCCACATCTGCAGACCACTCCCGCACATTCGACATCCTACTTGCAGAGGACAACGCCGTTAACCAGAAACTGGCAGTCAAGATCCTCATGAAGCACAATCACAAAGTCACCGTAGCGAACAACGGCCTTGAAGCCTTCGAAGCCATCAAACGCCGCCGCTTCGACGTCGTTCTAATGGACGTTCAAATGCCAGTAATGGGCGGCTTCGAAGCGACCGCCAAGATCCGCGAGTACGAGCACCAGAACGAACTTGCTCGCACGCCCATCATCGCCCTCACCGCGCACGCCATGCTCGGCGACCGCGAGAAATGTATCCAGGCCCAGATGGACGAGTACCTTTCCAAGCCTCTCAAACCTAACCAACTCATCCAGACGATCCTGAAGTGTGCTACTCTCGGCGGTGCGTTGCTTGAGAGAAAGAACGACGGCCGCGGAGGCTTACTTCATGATGATGACAACGATGCTGATGCGTCTTCTGCAGAGAGGCCTGTGAGCTCCGGAAGCAGATTATTGAGGCCGCATATGACGGATCGAGGGTATACTGAGGGTGGGCCTGCTGGATTGGAGAGCCCGGCTATCGTTACTGCTGAGATGGAGGATCCGATGCAGAGGGTGAGTTTACCTTTCTTGTTTGTAATAATTGGTTTGTTTGTGGACTGCTTGCTGACTTAAGACAGGAGGCTCTGGTACGATCGCACAGCAGTTGACAATGATTGCGGCACGGGCATCGGTATTCACGACCCACTGGATACTATTTACACCTTCTTCTACTTCCTTGGCTTAATCGACTGGAACTCGCGAGCGGAGCAAGCGTAGCTGACGGAGCTCGCGGAGCTAACCGTGTGTGGGCTTGTGTAATGGGCGTTGGCGCATTGGCAACATCACGACGAACTGGCAGGGCTTGCTAGGTTTTGGGTTATTAGTCTCGCATGATGGCTCAGCATTCGTGCGAACGGACGGGTCTTCCATTGAATATCGCATTGCTAGGCGTTGAGATTCTGCTCGCTATGATACCTACGGCTACTATTTAAATACTACTAAGCAAGGAATCTTTGTGGAATTGAAGTGCATCTCTTTGATTAGGTGGTGTTGATTTGGTGTGGCTCATAACGATGTGGTTTTGCTTGTAACCAATGAGAGAAGCAGGATGGCGGACTTCAGTTGTGCTGTCGGAGCTGTGCGAACCTGCCTCCCACAATGATTCCCGTGCTGAACTCATTCGCGTGAAGGGGCTATGACTTCACCAACAAGCCATGCCAGCATTCCAGATTGTGATTAAGGTACTGGATGGAATTAGGAAAACCTCCGGTGTCCGCGTACGGGACTTTCTCAGGCGCACCTCTAGCTGATGCCAGCCTCGCCGTGGTCGATCCAACGAAGTTATACGATGTGTTTTACGCCAAGCTAACACCCCATTATACTCACGAGGAGTGCAACTATCGGACTATAAATACACGGGATATCTTCGAGACCGGCTGGGACATCGACAGGTCACTGTACAAGTACTCTCCCCTTCCAAAGAGAGGATGGATTCGCCTGCTGGAATTCGAGCTTCGCACGCAAGGAAGTCAGAAGTCTTTCATGTCCAGACTAAAACATTACAAGCTCAAACAAGCGGCTAAGATCGGTTATCAAGCTCTTTCATACGCCTGGGGTGATCCATACCGGACGCACCACGTCATCTGCTATGAGAAAGACGATGTTTACCGCATCCCAATCACAGCAAACCTTGCGGATTGGTTCCGGCATTGCGAAGCAGGGCCTCATAGAATTTGGATCGATGCTGTCTGTATCAATCAAACCGACGTCGTAGAAAGAGGGCGACAAGTGTCTCAGATGCGGGATGTGTATCACAATGCTGAGCGAGTAGTTGCATGGCTGGGAAGCAAGTCGCTACCGCAGAGGCCCACGTCGGCCCAAGCTACGATTGCTGAATGTGGAAGTGACGACCTGGATGGACTTACTCGAGCCATCGACACTCTTACCAGTATCGAGAAGGAGATTCGCATCGCCAAACTGGGTCTATGGGATTGTCTGACTGCCTCTACCGAAGAGACATCTCGCTCGAGGCCCCGTCTGAAGCTCCTGCAGCTGAATCTGGCAATCCGTTTTCGCACCGTCATCTTCGTTGCATCAAATTGGATGCGCTATATGCTGGGCCTTTCTCGCGTTACGTACAGCCCGGCGCTTGAGAACTATATCGTGAGCCGCCATGTGACCTCTCCCTACGACGATCCCATACCCGCTTTACTTAGGCAATCATATTTCACTCGTCGATGGGTAAGCTAGTCTCAACCAGAAGTGCTGACTGGATGCTCAGGAATTGTGAATACTTAAGCTGACCGAACATTCTTAGATCGTCCAAGAGCTGAAAAGTAAGTACGTCAGGCGAGTGGTCTACCGTTGGGGCCATGCATCGTTCACTGCTTCGACAATTATTCCGACCTCGACGTACACTCAGAGAATGATTTTCTCGAATGCAAACTTTCTTGATGAACGGGCCTCTGTTGATCCTACTGTCTTTGAGAGACACGCGCTGATGATCAACCTACACATGGCCATGCACTTGATTGACGCATCGAATGCAGAATTTCTCGAACTCCTTGACCAGGTCCATGACTTTGACTGCACCGACCCACGGGATCGAATATATTCTTTAGCCGGACTCTTTCCTCGGCTATGCATTGACATAGATTACTCGATATCAACAGAGAGAGCCTATATCTCTTTTGCAACAAAGTTCATTAGGAAGGAGCCTCATCTTCTCCCGCTGTTGCTGTGCCGTTCCATTTGGCATCAATCGACGAAAAAGGACTGGCCATCCTGGGTTCCCGACTGGCGGTTCCGTATTTCCCGTAGCGGCATCTGGGATATCAATGAAAGAGCCCAAGATAGAACCGGCATATTAGAATTGCCAGCCGAGTTTTTCAACGCTCTTATTGTTGTGGAAGATCCAGTGCCTACACTGGTCACTCTGGGGCTATATGTCGGGGTTTTCATTGCGTCACTGCCCTCTGAGCTCAAGCTGTTGTTCCTCGAATCGGGAAATCTAGGTCTCATGAAGGCTCGGTCGGAGAACCCAATGGAATCCGGAGATCTGATCTTTGACATTGGCAGCCTGTTCGCATTGAGGCCAGCACAAGCCAAAGATGGAAGCCATACTTGGTGCAGGCTAGTATCTCAAACGCATTATGACCAGTTAAGTAAGCTCGAGATCTCTCAGAGCGAGACAGAAGTGCTACGAAACATCGTCAAGTGGACGAAGATCACCTCAGATCAGCGTCCGTGTAACGTAGAATTTCTCTTTGAAACAACCAACGACATCTTGATGCGCTTAAATGAGCATGTGGAGAGGGAAAGAGAAAATAACGTCCTAGGATCTATTGTCTCAGATTACATGGCCGGTGTCGCAGATGGATCCAAATTTACGACCATTTACACAAAATCGTCCAACTATCCGAGATCAATCTGCACGACAGCTCTTGGAATTATCTGACCTCGAACTTCTGTGATAGTCGACTTGTTTTCTCGCAAATTTTTGACTGGGATCCCATAGTGTAAATACAGTCCATCTGAAGCATGATGTTGAAAAGTTACTAAATTGTCGGAAAGGGAACATCTCATCGTGATGAACATTCGATCTATCCCTCACATTCACTCCAAAAAAGAGAGCGTAAGCTCTTGGTCCATTCTTACAGTCGTCAGACATGTCGGGTCGGGACAATCCATTCTCACTTTACGACATCTTGCCGATTCAGCTCACAGTTGAGGACGATCTAGATCCCGACCTCGGCAGTTCATCAAGCAATGGGAACGAGCGAAAACGAGATGCATTTTAAGAACCACTGACGCAATACAATCTCTCCTTCACAGCTATCCACAATGTCTGCTTATCTGACCCACCCTCGCCAATCCTGGCCTGTTTTTCGACAGGGATCGTTCATTCCACCGACCTGACAACCTCGTATGCCCACCATCCACACTATTCTACACCCGCAGAACGCTCTGATTGGTATTATAAACAGCTTCCTTTGGCAGGATCGTGGATTTCGTAACAGAATCTTACAAAACACCGCTAGGCTCTATCCAACTTCACGAATCGTCTAAAGCTTCGATCCCCGGGGCTTTCTACACGCAACAGTTAGGATGTGGCTTGAAAGATGTTTTGAAAATGGTGTGGCTCTTGGAGTTTTGTGTTGACGCAACATTCTTAAATGGTTGTTATATGGATCAAGATATCCAAAGTTCGCCAACTCTCAATTTGGTTGTTTCCAATTTGTTTTCCTTCATGACGATTTCAAAGGTGGAGGGTCAGTAACTTACTTCGCCTTGTAGGTGTGGAGGACTGCGATTTGTTAGCCGATGTTCGAGGGTTTGGATGTGGTTTAAGCTTACCGTGTGGGTTGCAGAATGCCTTGAGACCTAGATTCGCAGTGAAGTTAGTATGCAATGTCTCAATCAACGGGGATCAGATTTGGACGCAACGTACCTTCCTTACCCCACTCGCCGCCAATACCGCTCTCCTTGTGGCCACCGAAGATGGCCTGAGGAGTTGGCTTCTCCCAGGAATTAACGAAGACGGATCCAGCCTGCAGCCTCTTGCCAATACGCTCAGCCCTCTCGACATCCTTGCCCCACACGCAAGCACCAAGACCAGCCAAAGAGTTGTTAGCACGCTTGATGACCTCCTCCTCATCAGACCAAGGCTGAGTTGGAACAATAGGTCCGAATGGCTCCTCCTGGATGATACGGCTGTCATTTGGTGGGTTGTCGATGATGGCTGGCTGGATGAAAAATCCCTTGCCTTGCGCGACGTCTGGGTCACCAACGGCAAACTTGTAGCCCTTGTCCTTGGTATCCTTGAAGAAGCCCTTGACCTTCTCGTACTGCATCTGGTTCTGAATGGGTCCGAGCATGGCGCCAGATTCTGGGTCGCCGACCTTGATAGTCTTGGTGAACTCGACCATCTTCGCGAGCATCTTGTCGTAAATGTCCTCGTGGATGTAAATACGCTTGGTGGCGACGCAGACTTGGCCGGAATTTTGGAAGGCTCCCATAACGAGCTCTGGGCCGACCTTATCGATATCGACGTCTGGGAGGACGATGGAGGCGTCGTTGCCTCCCAATTCGAGGGTGCAGCGCTTGAGGGTTGGGGCGCATGCAGCCATGATCTTCTTGCCAGTGGCGATAGAGCCAGTGAAAGAGATCTTAGCGATGCCCGGGTGTGCTGTAAGCATGGGGCCGAGCTTGTCATCACCACCCACGACCTGGACGACACCGGGCTCGAAGATGTCTTGTGCGATCTCTACGACCTTCAACGCAGTGTATGGCGTATACGGGCTTGGCTTGATGATAACGGTGTTGCCAGTGAGCAGAGCTGGAATGATCTTGCCGAGAGAGAGGATGATTGGGAAGTTCCACGGACAGATGCCACCAACAACACCAAGAGGAGTATATCTGGTGAGCATGATCTTCTCCTTGTCCTCTTCGCGCTCTTCTGGGAGCTCGAGACCAAGATGGTGGTCGAAAAATCCGGCTGCTCCTTGCACTTCGTATCCGGCGAATTGTTTCTATTTCAACATGATGAGCGTCTACTTGTCAGACAGGTTATATTTGAAATGCCTACCGGCTTGCCAGATTCCTGGCACAGAAGCGCAGTCATCTCATCCGCAAATGACATGTAGTGTTCTTTGAACTTCTTAATCTTCTCTTTTCGCTCATTGAATGGCACCTGGCTCCACTTGTCGAAGGCTTTCTGTCCAGCAACGACGGCATCGTCCACATCTTGCTGGTTGGCGATGGGGCATTCCCAGTTCTTCTCGCCAGTGGAGGGGTCTATTCACGTGTCAGTGACTCCTTCATAGGGTTAGACGCAGGAACATCAAGCATACTGGTATTCTGATGCTTCTCCTTGCCGCCTCTCTGCTTGCCATCGACGATGTTATAGAACTCGTCGAATTTGATTGTGGAGACCTTTGAAGGCGACATGATTGCTAAACTGTTCAATATCCAATGTTCAAGAGATTATGTGTAGTAGAGATGGTGTAGGAGGGAGCAAAGAAATAAGATTTTATACTGGCCGAGGTTGTTGCTCCTTATAAATGCAAAAGGCCTCGATTGTAATCGTCTAATCGATTGCTGCTCGCGGTCCCACATTTGCTTTGCCGAGCTGATATTACCGGCAGTGTGATGATGAAAGAGGAGCGCGGGGCAACCTTGGTGATGGCCCGAGGGTCTTGCGGATCGAGAACACTACTGTGGCAACCAGTAGTTTTTATTCAACCAGGTTGCTTGTCGTGCATAAATCTCAGAGCTCATCTCGTTTGGTATGTTTTGTATACTTGTTGCGTTTGGTCTGCCTATTCTTACCTCTCCCTCCTATCACCGATTCCACAACTTTCCTGTACAATGGTGGAGCGGGCATGCAAAACACGCTGAAGTGGAGAACTGCCATGCTCACCTCAGACCCACTGAAGAAAACAATCCGTCTGTGCTGTTGGTATACAGGAGCTGATACTCGACAAAGCTGATATCCAACTATCACTTTGGCGACTCTGATGAATTGACATCGATTGAAAACATCGTAGGTTTCCGTCAAATGAATCGCATACGGGGATGATCGAGCAACAACTTCCTACCCTGTCCAACGAGATACATCATGTGGACTCGTTCATCCATAGAAAACCAAGCCAACGGATATCAAGACTCATCTTCACTGCAAATTCCAATACGGCCGTAATGTCAACGCTGCGACCCATATATCAAGTCACAAATCTACTGTACCCCATCCTAGTCGTTGGAACGTTGGACTTGTCCAGCCTCGTTTGGTTGTTCCTTTCGTTCGTGTCATTTTTAGGTGACAACGTGCGTGTTCCTCGCCACATCACGGCTCTTTGGTCAGCATTACTCGTTCGTGTCTGCGGTGATATGCCTTGCGTGCGTAACAAAATACTGAATATCCATTATTTCCATCCTGCTTGCTCATCGTGCACAGCATCACTGATGCCTCTTGCAATTACCCCAGCCGTTCAAATGCGCTCGTGTTCGAACAGCGAACACCTGATACATTGAAGCGGTGAAGTCTCATTGATAAAGAGACATATACGTCAACACAATCTATCAATCGAATACGCCTAATCTAAACGACTTGTAGGTACTGCGGTACACACCTGTGGCATGGCAAGCTGGTTGCATAAAATAAAGTATCCAATCAGAAACAGGCAGCAGCTTAATGTCACCGATAACTTGATTTCGAGCCCCAGTTCTTGTACCAAGATCTCTTTTTCAGTTTTATTTCTTGTGTGGCTTAAAAATCTCAATCGGAACTACACTCACCTCTCTAAAGCAGTGACAAGGACAAAATGTCGACCCAACAGCACAAACATCCGGACTCAGCTCGTCAGCATCCCAAACATCAATGGGACATTGAGATCCCCGATAATGACTTTTGGCACAGTCTCGACTATGGAGTCTGTCGTTGCTTTCTTGGTTGCTTCACCCCGGCCGAAGTATTGGAGTCGCAGCCCCAGTTTGACATGTCACTTTCACGAGAAGAGAAAGTTGTGCTTCTCCGAAATCTTCTTGACGACAAACTTGAACGGACAGAAGAATCCGTGGCACCAAAGCAATTGAAAGAAGTCAATCGCAAAGCTTGGGTCCAATTGAAGATGGGAATCGCAGGTATGGATAACTTCCTGGGCGACTACGAGGCCGTAGAGAAGGCATGCCGAGAAATCTACGACAGCGAGCCCGTGGTCGACGGGATAAAGAACAAGAGTGTCTTAGTTGGCTTAAGCGGGCTACAAGAGACTCTTGGGAGGTATGCAGAAGCAGAGGCAACAGCTTTGGAAGCGTTGACTTGGATAAAGACTTGCACCGGCTTGGGAGATGACAGCCCTCAAGCCTTGGGATGTGTGAGAGTATTGATCAAGTGTATTTGGAAGCAAGGTAGACATTCGGAAGCGCAGAGATGGATTGAAGAGGCTGAGAAGCAGATTGGTAATATGAGGGAGAGCTATGTGAAGTATAGAGATGAGGAAAGGGAGCAGCTTGAGGAGGATGTCAAGGAATTGAAGAGCTCCAAATTGTGAAGGTCTAGATGCAGCTGATACCAGCAAAGAGTAACTGCAAAACCAATAAAACACATGCTTCTTTCTGTCCACGAATGTTCAATCCAAGTGAAGTCCAATATTCAAGTGCATCTTCGATATTGAAAGCACGGCCCGTGGTCATGGCTGTGAAGGATGGGAACAGACGGCAAAGGCGGTAAAACCAGAGCTTATTCCCGGAACGTCAATACATCCATACCTCATTCTCTCAGGGCCGAGGTGAGCAAGTTGGGACCAAGTGAAAGGATATGAGCTGTAGTATCAGGTCAAGTCAATTGTATAGGGAATGTTCATCGTGGACGACATTGATCTGGAGAGCCTCGTAATGCATAGGGCCCACCAATGAACTGCAATTGAGGGACTATGTCCGAGCCATCGAGTCTTTCTAAAATGAGGTGCATACGTCTTCGATATTGCCGTCGATGAAACCAGTTTGTATGCTAGGTCGTTGAAACTTGTTTTGACATCGCGAGATGAAGAATGCCATGTGAAGGAGCTCAGGAGGAAGGCTGTCAAACATGCCCCACAAACAGATCGTCGCGGGGATCGCTCCGCCCCGCAATGCTGGCTGACCTCACCTCTATTATTGGCCGCCTCAGACAAGCACTCGTGGATACACCATTTGCGCGCCATCACGCGGTGGGGACATTCATCTTTCCTGAGGACCATCTTGAATCACCAAACTGCAACACAGCGACCTAGCCCCTAATCCTCTCGATCTCTCGGTCGATCAAACATGGCCCGGGCCAAACCTACGAGCCTGAGGCATAACACATCCGCAACCTGCTGTCTCCCGGACTTCTGAGCCACACCCTTTCAGTCACCGCACGAGCACGAAACGGTCTCCAAAGTCTACCTTTGAATCTCTTTAGCAGTGGGTGAAGATGGCATGGTGGCAGAAGAAGCTTCTTCGATACGCCCTATCTCGAACCGGCCTCTTGGACGATAGCGCGCTCGACCTCGATAACCTAGATATCACTCTTGGCAAGAAGAACGTGGTAGAGCTGAAAGATGTGGGACTCAATATCAAGCGTATCAGCAAGCTCGCACAGCTCCCACCAGGGATTAGAGTGGAGACTGCCAGAGTGTTGTCACTACGCCTGACAGTGCCTGCGGATATATACCAGTCAAGCATCGTGGCGGAGGTTGATGGAGTAGAGCTAAGCTTGAAGCTAGAAGAAAGTGATAATGAGAGCCATGCAAGAGAAAGCAAAGCTCGAGCAAGGTCGCCAGTGACCTCTCGTAGCCCACAGCATCGAAAGGTCCACAGAAGGTTACCTTCGCCGCCGCCATATGATCCTGGAGGTCTGTCGGATTCAGAGGAAGACCATATGCCAACTGCGGCAAACTTGGCCAAATCATTTCTGCAGGAAGAGCCAGTGGTGGAAAGAAGACAGCTTGAGAAGTCAGTGGCCGTCGAAGCGAAGGGATTAGAGGAGTCTATCGCAAGCGAGACAAGCGAAAGCGATGACTTCGGCACGGGTGGGACAATCGGGCTGCCAGGATTTCTTGCAGGATTCCTACAAGGTATAGTCGACAGACTTCAAGTACAAGTGAGAAACGTGGAAGCCAAAGTTGAGACTGAAGTTCCTGGAGACGGCCAACAACCAATACCAGTCACTCTACGTTTACGTGTCGGCAGTGGAGAACTGCAAGAAGCAGGCTCCCATAGTGAATCCGGAGAGACTGGACAAACAATTTCAGAGACCAGACGTAGGGTCGATCTATCCAACATCTCGTTGGATCTACTTTCGGATGCCGATATATTCTCTGAACTCTCAGAGGTCCCATCTCGAGAGTCGCCTTCGCAGAGCAGACAACAGACCATTCAATCACCTATACTAGCCTCTTCTATGGCACGGCCAGCGACTGCGGGTACAGATCAGTCGCGAGGATCCGCAGGAGTTTCGGGAAAGCTGATTCCATCGTCAAAGTCTCCTGATGCGATGCGTGCGTCAATATTGACTTCAGACTCTGATCGCTTTGCAGACGCAGGCGAAGAAGACCTGCCATCTCTGCAGGCATCTCAATCTGATCTCGACATTCAACCCGGCGATGACAATATCAGTTGGGGCTCGCGGCGCAGCAAATCCGATGCACCTCCAGAAGACTTGTGGAGATCTATGGTTTCTGAAGATGATCTCCCAGAATCGCTCCTGCTAGATCGTGCTTCCACGCCTCGCGCTTATTCTTCGAGAGGACACAGTCCTGAAGCGAGTAGAAGTCATCGAGATCGATCACCCTTCGGCAAAGCTATGCGAAGTCCAGGCTCGTGGCCAACGGCAGATGACAGCCCACCTCGCCAGCCTCACCTTCAAAGTCCAGGCTCGTGGCCCCTGGAACAGAGTCGACAAAGTCTGTTTCAGTCAATGAATGTAGACTCTGAAGACGAATTGGAAGATCCTACGGATAATAAGAAAGCTGCGTTAGAGGCAAGCTCGGCCGACATAATTGAGAACGATCCCGAACCAGAACCAGAGCCAACGACTCCAGAAGTCGAAGATCTGACAGTATCTCGAATGTTCAGCCATGAAGAAGCCGAAAGCATGTACATGAGTGCAATGACGCAAAGCCCGAAGATGCAAGTTCCGGGCGGTTGGTCTGAAGAATCGCCCAGTGAGCCATCATCACCAGAACAGAGCAAACGTCCATTACCGCAAGCGATCAGCCGCAATATAGTAGAAAAACCACCTCCAGATGATGATCTCGCGTACGGCGATCGACCATATGCCACGCCTGTAGCACCTCTGTCGGGCAATGTAACGCCAAGAGCAACTTCGCCTGAGCCGGAGCCACCGCTACAGCCGCCATTCGGGAGGAAACAAACGGCAAAGCAGTTGCTCCACATAGATGTGGTATCTTTGCTACTACCAAACCAACACTCCCAACCCGAGGAGATGACACCACAGAGCTTGCCACGAGTATCGACTAGCGCTAGCTTCCATTCTCACGATATGCCTGGAACATTCTCAGCGTACTCTGAGATGGCAGCCTCGCGGCATCAAGGAGTTAGTTTTTCGAAGCCAAGTGAGAGTATGACTTGGGCTGCACACGATGATTCAGGCACCAAAAGCTCTCCTGAACCCTTAGCTGTCGAAATCGGATTGGTCAAATGTCAACTCGATCTCTCTAGCGGCCGATTGCTATATTTGCTCATCTCGACAGCATATCCGGTGCTTCAATCGATGGGACAAAACGCAAAGGATGGACGGCAACCCGCACAGGGTAGTAAGAAGGACAGTCCCATCAATATCACAGTCAACCACATCTGCCTCTCGCTCAGCGACTCGCTCGATGAAAGTGTTCAATTCGGACAAAGCGATGCGAAGGAACTGGATGCCACGATTACTTTCCGCTTTGCCGACTTCGACTTTTCCACTTCGCCGTCCGAAACAGCCGTTCGGTTAGGCTCCCTGGCGGCGTTCATCGGTACAAGTCGGTTGCTCTCCTTTGATCGAAGCCGCGAGATGCAGACTTCAATGGTCGTGACTGATCAAACGCCCGGCATCGCTCTCGTCATAACCAACAAAAGGAGCGTCATAAAGCGGCCAGTCACTGAGATTGTCCTAGAAACGCTTCCGGTTGCCATCTCCGTCGATTTGCCAATCATTGAAGAAGCGTTTGACTCTTTTGGCGGCTTGAGCGGCATCTTAGATATTGGCAACTCCGTGCTCTCCGAGAGTGGTATCGGTAGTCCAGTCTCTTCGCAATCAAAGCCCAGCAAAGGTGTCCGATTTGAAGGTGACCCTAAAGTCATCTCCGACCAGCCCGAGCTCAAGTTGAATGCACGTTTCGGGGGTATTGCTGCTACGCTTCAAACCAGCACTTGCTACATTCAGCTACGAACTTCTACTGTGAAAGCGGTATACCGCGAACAAGGCGCTGTCGCAACTATTGAGCACGCTCTCTTATCTGGACCACACATCTCCGCTTCGCAGCAAGCCCCGGTCGCCATCGATTTAGCCACTCTACGTCTCGAATATCTATTCTCACCACAAGACAAAGACCTCGAGCGCCTGCTTTCACTACTGACTCCCTCGAAAGACAAGTATGACAACGACGATGATATCTTGATAGACACACTTCTGCGGCAAAGAAAGAAAGGAGCTGTAGCCCGAGCATCGGTCACCTCTATCAAATTCGTCTGCCATGACCTGGATTGTCTCTCAACCCTGTCCACTTTTTCGGATGAGCTCAGCAAACTGTCCGCTGTCGCGAAGTATCTGCCTGACGATGAGCGGCCCGGACTGCTTTCTCTCGTTCGGGTTAAAGACCTCGAAGCCCGAGCTCCCATCAATAACCGATTTGGAACTCTTCAACTCAGCATTTGGGACATGCATTGCGCTCATGTAGGTCTGCCAGCTCTACTAGCGCTCTCTGTTGGAAATGTGAAGGCATCGCAAGCGGCCGGTTTGGATCTTGTTCGTCCGTTGGTCCAACTAACGGGGACCGAGAGCTTACCAATGATAATGGTCAGGATGCTTGGAGACGAAGTTGAGCCCACGATCAAGGTCAAGCTCTTCAACACTTGCGCAGAGTACAGTGTTCCCGTCGTCTTGGACCTGACCGGCATGGATAAAGACGCAGATACGGAAGAAGTCGTAGCAGAACTTGCAAAATCTGTTGCAAATATGGCGCTTCCAAGTCACGACGGCAATAAGAGTATTCCACCACTACGATCAGACTCTTCAGGCATGGTGGCTAAGAGATTGAACGTTGATGTTCTGATTCATGACTCTGCCATTGGCTTGACGCCTCAGAACTTGCCTTCGAAAGCGCTCTTGGTCCTTACAGACACCTACATTTCTTCCAAACTGCCTTCAGATCGACATATGCAGGCTTCGGCGAATCTTCGAAAAGCTGGTCTGTTCGTTGCGGATCGAGTCAACGACGAAGGTAGTGATGGAACTGGCGCAGTGCGCACAACACCTAACAACTCAACTACCAAAGCAAGACTCACATCGGCACTGTCGGCACAGGGTTTTGTTTCGGTAGGCTCGATCATGACTGCTAAGATATTAGTCAATATCGACGAATCTCCAGAGTCGGGTTCCAAATCCATCGATGTTGATGTGCGAAACGAGTTGCTTTTATTGGAGACATGCGCCGACTCGACCCAGACTTTGATCGCTACATTGAATGTTCTCACGCCTCCAACGCCACCGAGCAAACAGCCCAAGTATCTTACCGAGCCTATGACAATCGAGGACATGGTGGCCTCCTTCAGCGGCGATGCCTTTGCGAAACCTGAGCCGCCGCCGGTGACTCTCTTCGATGTAGAAGAAGAGCCAGAAGAGAATTCTGACATGATGCTGGATGTGCCCACTCTGAATGAAGACGATGACGGTCTACTGGCCGAGTCCGAGATGACGTCGAGCCTTTATGGCCCAATTGGTAGCTTGATGGATGGTGGTGATGAGATGGACGAAGTTGAGGATCCAGACTTCAATCCCGATACAGCAGAGAGCTTTTTGGAAGAAGAAGATCCGTTTGAGATGACAACTACGCCGACAGATGCGCCGCTCAGTGACAATGCTTTGGTCAGAGAATTGAACAAGCAGTGCAAGCCAGCAGTGAGTGAAGAGTCTGTTGATCTTGGCAACTATGAGATAGAAGATCTCGGATATGACGCTTTGGGTGGCAATACCAATGTTCTTGGCAATACACATCGCTTCAATACGCCAGCTTCAACGCGACGCAAGAAACCCAGAGGCCCAAATATAGAATTGCCGTTCAAACTGCGGCTGAGAGACCTTCACATCATCTGGAACATCTACGACGGCTATGACTGGCAGCGGACTCGGGATGGGATCACCGAAGCGGTCGAGCAAGTGGAGACACGCGCCGAGCAACGCAGGGCCAAGCGACGTCAATCACATCCTGAAGAAGATGAGGAAGAATCAGTCATCGGAGACTTCTTGTTCAACTCAATTTATATTGGAGTGCCTAGCAATCA
>JAXFYN010001581.1:0-18890 GCA_036172215.1 Camellia granthamiana | reverse complement strand
GTTTATATTCAATTAGTTAATATTTTTTTTGGACAAATTATATACACCTCCCTTGAGATTTAGCTAAATTACAGATTCTCCCTTAAGGTTTCAAAAAATTACATCCCGTCTCCCGAAGTTTATATTCGCATAATAATTTAACCTCCACTGTTAACTAAACGTTAAGAATGGTTAGCTGATATCACCAAAATATAAATTGATGGACGATATTGTCCTTATTGAAATCCCTTTGATAAATCAACAAAATTCACAAAAGAATTATGTTAGATGAAAAAAAAAATTTAAGTTTTTGGAATCAAGTTTGATTTGTTGTTTTGAAAAGAAAAAAAAAAATCAGAATTTAAAAAAAATAATAAAAACTAATTTAATAAAAATAAATATGAAAAAATATATTTAATTTGTAAAAATTATTTCTAACCACTCAAAAGATAAAATTATATAAAAATAATAAATATTTTTTATTTCTTAACCAAATTAAGTTTTAATTTTTTTTAAAAAAAATTCAAAAAAAAATTCTAAAAATCAAACCAAACATATTCTAAGAATTTTTTGACAAGCCATTTCTTGTGTTTTTAACTTATTTAATTATTTATTAATTTTATGATATTTTCACCATCTGACACTACAACATATAAAACTTTTAGAGATCAATTTTTTTGATATCTAAAAATAAAAATTTGGTTGTAGAAGACATTTAGGGACTAATTTCTATCGTCGTGAAGATAATTGCTAAAAGGCCCCCTTGAAAAGTCAAAAATAAGGCTTTTAGTGATAAAATTTCGGAAAATGTCAATAATAAATAGACTTTTAGAGACAAAATAATTTGGTCTAAAATGATTTATTTTTTGAGACAAAAAAATTGATTCCAAAAAGGTAATAACGACACTTTTCGCAACAAAAATATTTGGTCTCCTAAAAATAATTTTATTCCTAAATTTTGGTCTCTAAAACCTTAATTTTTTGTAATGTGATAAGTATTTTTTTCATTTTAATTTTGCATTTCATAACTTATTGAAAAATGATAATTTAGCTAAACCTCAGGAAAAATTTGTAATTTAGCTAAACCTTAGGGAAAAATCTATAATTTAGCTAACCTCAAGGGGGTGTAAGTAATTTGCCATTATTTGTTAAATGGGCATTTTAGTCAATTTATGATATCCGTTAACGGTGTTAATTGCGATAGGGTGGGATGTAATTTTTGAAACCTCAAGAGGAAATCTGTAATTTCATAAACCTCAAGGGAGGTATAGGTAATTGCCCTATTTTTTTAATCCTCACATATGTTTACTAATGTTTGAATTTTATGTTTTTTTTTTCCTTCTATTTTTTAAGATTGACATCACCATATTAGATTGACCTGGGATAATCGTCAATTGGTCATGGAGATGACACTGAGGCCTCGTTTGGCGTGTAACACTTTTAGTCTAAAAGTAAAAAAGTTATAAAAAAATCAAAAAGCCTATAACTTATACTAAAAAGTCAAAAATTTTATTTTCTCTCTACTTTTTGCACATATTTTCGTAAAAAATCAAAAATTATTTCAAACATACTAAATTTTTTTAATCTCATATTTTAGCCAAAAAGTTAAAAAGTTACTAAAATAACATGTATCAAAATGAGCGAGGTTTTAGTTTTGAGTCTAAAAAAATATATAATAAAAAAATTTGATTAAAACACACAAAAAAAAAAAAAAACAAAACAAAACAAAACAAAACAAAAAACAAAAAAATGGTATTGATTGATTTCAAAACGAAACAGAGTGATTGTCCCTGTACCCCCAAAAGATTAGATTTTGGGATTATTGTTTCAAAATTTTCAAAATTAGATTTGTTGCATGAGTGTCCTTTTTTATATGATTTTTCTGTCTGGGCAAATTACACTCCAGTGGATATTTTTAAAACAAATTTTAATCAGTGGTAAAACTTATCAATTTTAATAATGAAGTTATAATTTTTTCCAGAACTTTGCAATTTTTTTTAGTCTTACAACTTACTCACAATTTTTTTCCCTCTTTTGTTGGTACAAAAATAATTTTAAAAAAATTAAAAGCAATTTTTTTTGTATTTATTTCCATCAAATTAATTTCTAATTATTCAAAATAAATTTTAAAAATTCAACTAAACAAAATTAGTTTTCACGTGTTGAATTTAATTTTATTATCATTATTATTATTATCAACCAACATCTATACTATATATTAAGCAAAAGGGAATTTTTAACCCCAAGCCTTGTGGGAGCTCCAATCTCCCAATCTAAATTTCCTGATTTCACTACTAAAAATATGATTTTTTGCGTCTATATTTTTGCGACTGATTATTTAACCGTCGCAAAAAATCGGTTTTTACATTAAAAAAACACAAAATCATTTAACCCAATCGTGTTCTCCTTAACTTAAAAAATAAAATAAAAATAAAAATCATCTAAAACTAGACCTATCTCCCCCTCTCACTCTTATTTCCCAAATTTGTCTCCAACGGTGGTGTACCTCATTTCCTGTTGTTGCCAAATCTCTCTCTCTCTCTCAAATTCTCTCTCTTGCTCGACTCTCTCTCGCTTGAATCTCACTGTCCAAATCTTTCTCGCTCGAGTAAATTTGAATCTCGCTTGAATCTCACTCTCAAGATTTGAAGATTTTGATCAATTTGTTGATGAAGATTTGAAGATTTTCGATCGGCTGTTGATGAAGATTTCGATCGATTCATAATCGAGATTCATAATTGGTAAGCTACTTTCTATGTATGAATCCAACTCTCTGTCTCTCTCGGTAATCTAGCGTGTTTGTTTCATGCCTAGTTGCTGAATTTCTGTGTTGATTTATTCTGAATTTCTGTGTTGATTTCGATCGTTCTTTAATCTATGTTTTGATTTATTAGGTGATTCATCTTGTTTTTGCTAATTTAAAGTTATACAGATAGATAGAGACATGATTTCGGTGATTGATCTTGTTTTTGCTAATTTGTTGACTTATTTCTGGTGTTTTACCAGATTCTATGAATGAATATTAATCATAGAATATTAATCAAAAAATGATGAATGAATAGGGACTATAGAACTGTATGTCAGTCGTAATCACTTTTCATCTCTTTAGGTAGTTTCTGGAGCCTTAAGTTGAAAATAATACCAAACTGCCTCAGGATCAAATAGTCATGAAGGCCTATAAACAAAAAGAACAGATAGGAGGAAGAAAAATTCCATTAATACCAGTTGTTGCTTATGCTGGCAAGGTCACTTTAAACTGGCAAAGCTGCAAATGGCTGGTGTTTCAAAGAATTGCAGAATCCTAAGAAAAAGGCAAAAACAGATGAAAGGTTAACAGTTGTGAAGGGATGGTTATAGAATGAAGAAAAGTCAATGGAGTTACTATAGAATTGGTTATGTTGAAATAAATTAGTCCACTTTTCCTATACAAATAGTGAAGTAAATTATTATGTTGAAGTTGGAGCTTTATCTGCACATTATAATCAATCTGTCCGATCTACTACTTCGATAGCTTTTCAAGGAAAACTTCTCTCTCACACGTTTGTGCGCTCATTTATTTCTTTTTCATAGTGTTTTGGGGGGCTGATATATATATATAATATATATTGTTGGGGGGGTGGGGAGAAGGGCAGTTTGTGGGGGAAGAGGGTGCTGCAAAACTAATGGGCTATGCATTGGGGGTAGCCCTCTCAAATACGTAAAATTTCTCAAGCCTGTTGGAAGCAGGACTCAATCTCAAATCTTTGGATGACTAGGATCATCTTTGGATGATTAGGATCATACTGGATGGGCCAACTGTCCTTTACGAAACTTTTCTAATTGTTTCTCAATATTTTGATTATTGTACTTGGATGCCCCCTTATATACTTACGACCTTTTATGTTCGTATTTATCAATTTTAGGCTGGCAACCTGGAATCCCAGAGATATCATCTGTTTGGGATGAAGATTGGAATAAGTTCAAAGATGAAGGTAGAAGACATTTTTAGTTCTTGACATGAAGCTTCATGAGCTCTTGTATTTTTTTCTTTTCTTTGAAAATGCCTCTGACTATACTGCAAATGCCTCAATCTTTTATTTAATAACGCAAGAGTTGACTGGTAAATCTATGAATTGCATATACATCCTGATGCATTGTCTGTTACTTCCAGGATTTTCATTTGATGTTGCCATGCCGCTCGAAACCAAATCCATTTCTGCCGAGAGAGAAAATTATTCTTCGAATGGTAGTTTGTCCCCTAATTTGATGTCACATGCTGATGACAACATGTCAGATAAACTTTTCAGTAAAGGTGAACATGCCTTCGAAAGTAAATCAGCATACACTCATAGTGAAGATGAATCAGGCAAAAGTCCATCTAGCAGTCTAGCAAGACATACAACATTCGAAAGTCCATCTCGAGAATATTCAGATAACCATTTCAAAAAGAGCCCTAAAGCAGATGCGGAAACCCATAGGTATGGGGGTTGATTCATATTTTTTTTCTCATCACTTCTCATACCTGTATGTTCCTTACATAATTTTGGTGGTTCTAAGTCTTATCCTTTGTGAACGGAAGTTTTGATGAGCCATCCTGGGGTACCTTTGACAATAATGATGATGTAGATTCAGTGTGGGGTTTCAACCCTAGTAATCCCAAGGTAAGTTTGGCTCTTTTAGATGCACATTTTTGTCCCTCATTATACTTGAGAAACTTGGTAAATCAGCAAGTGAAATATTTGGCTTATTTTGGTTGGTCTATAAACATTTAATAGGGAAGTCCCGTGACACTTGTATCGAAGGCATTTGGCTATGTATCTATTAGCAAACACATGTCATAATGGGGTAAACGTAGGTTGCCCTTGTTCTAATGGTGGAAGGTTATAGAAGATAAGGATTCCTATGTTTTAAGACCCGGGGTAGATTAGTCTGAATATGTGATATAATTTTGGAAGTATAGTCTCATTGGTATAATTTGTGGAGTGGTTGTCTATTGTCTCTCTATGACTTGCCAATCTGGCAACGCAGAGAGGGTGGTGATCTTTCCTATCCTAAGACCAATAACATGTTCTCTTTGTTAACCATCAGACCTAGTGGTGGAGGGAGTATGGGCCCAAGAGGGCCACATGCCCCTCCTTTACTTAAAATAGAAAAAATAAATAAATAAATAAAAAAGAAAGAAGCAGCATATGGAAATTATGAGCTTGAGAGAGAGAGGTGCAATACTTACAAATTGACAAATTTTATGTTTTATCAGTTTGTATATATACATATGGAAATTATTAACACATTATACTAACATATTGTAGGTGTCAGATGCATCTAGTGGGCAACAAGCTTCAAAAGAAAATGAACAGGTATGCATTTCTCTGCGTTTAATGAATTTTTCAGCTTATTATGAATTAGGTTGCCTATTTCTCTGAGAGTCGTTGTTATGGAATTAGCATTTTAAATCAATTCTTTTTGGGTGTATGTATGGCCTCAACATTGTTCAGTAGTTTTTTGTGGTGGCAATTGTGGCATGTATGGCCATAACTTCCCTCTGCATTGGTGGTGTTCAGGTTCGATCTTTCTTTGTCTCGCAAAGAGATTCATTATGGTGCTCATGCCACATCAGAGCAAGTAATGCAACCCTACTGTGCAACTGTCACATATGAATCTCTTTGGAATACTTCTCTTTTCCCTTATATTTCTGCTTGTATTTATGATATTTGTTGTGTATAAAGTTCTTGAAGGATATCACTATATTTTCCCCATGTATTATGTCATATTAGGTCTGAAATTTATCCCTAGAGCATATAATATGGACCAATCTGGTACTGCAAATGGGTTTTCTTCAGACTCTGTAATCCGATTCAATTGCAAATGAGTTTTCTTCAGAGGCATCATCTTCTTCTCCTTGTCCTTGTACATTCCATTCTCTTCCTCTCTTATCAGGTCCAATCTCTAGGTAATCTCTCTCTCTCTCTCTCTCTCTCTCTCTCTCTCTCTGTTATATGTATGTGTGTGTGCTGTTTGTTCAATTTGGATCCCTTATATTGTTCAATTATCAGTGAATTCGTATCTATTTGAGATGGGTCTTTTTCTTGGGATAGTGAAAAGAAGTATTAATTAAACTATGATTCTAGTGTCTCCTGTTTGCCTGTACTGATTGCTGCAATATCTTGCATTTGAAAACATTGACTTGCTGAATACCAGTTGAATTCATACTTTGTTTTAATATGTTTATTATGTTACTCTGCACATTGGCCTAAACCAATCAAACAATTTCTGAATTATGTTTATTATTGATAGCAATGAACTGTTTCTGAATTATGTCCCCAGATTAGATGTTGATGGCACCAGAAAATGACTTTTTAGGAGTAAGACAATCATTTTTAGGCATCCTTATAGTCATTCAATCAGTCATGAGTTAGTGCTGATGGAGAGATGGGGTAGCATCTATGCTTAGTTCAAGTTAGACTTCCTCACAGAGTGCTTAATTGAGGCATGTTTCTTTAAAAGAGAACATCTATGAAGCAGCAACTACATTGTTATTAGAAAAGGGGATCCTAGGATAATAAAGCTGAAACCAACTACATTGTTCCATAGATGAAGAGAACAAAAAGTCCATTTGACAGCACTGGAGGGAACATATTGCTTGGAGTTCTATAAGAGTTATAAACCTGATCTTTCAGATCATTCCCAAGGGATGAGACCAAAGTGGTGAAAATTACAATAGAGTATGAGAAACGAAATAAGATGTCCCTGATCCACAGAAATATCTGAACTACTAAGATTAATCTCTTTAAAGATGTTGATTCTAAGCTCTAGTGTTGATGCTTCCTAGTTTCATGCTTATGACATTACAAAAAATTAAGGTTTTAGAGACTAAAATTTAGGGACAAAGTGTGGTTTGTCTGGATCTAACATTTAGAGATTACAGAAAATAACACCACTACTTTCACATTCTCAAACATGGCTAAGTGTGGTTTGTCTTGTACTTGATTCGGTTTTGACCATGTGCCTGTAGAATTATATTAAAACCGTGGCAAGTTTTGCACTGCATATCTCGTTGTTAAATTTGCAATAAGAAATATATAGCCTCCTGCTGTTTGAAATCTGGATTGTGACATGTTACCTTTTTTCAATCTAATTGCACTATACCCATAGGAGTGATTAAAATTGATGATTTTTATTTTGGCAGTGTATAATTTTTATCATTAATGCCTGAAATTTTTGTTGCATAGGTGCAATGTGGTGATATGGAACTTGAAAAGAAAATTGATGAGGAAAATTGGCCAGTTCATCGATAGAGTGGAGAAACACCCGAGAAGGAAAATTGATGAGAAGATTGGCCAGTTCTGAATTGTATTTTTTTTCATAAAAGAACTTTTCTCAAGTTTTTAGTTGTAATAACTTTCACATATGGCTCAAATTTTGAGACTCAAATAGAATGTTCAATTAAACTATAATGTTATATTGTCTGAATTCTTGTCATTGCTATTCCTAGAGTGCTTAACACTACACTCTTATGCCTTTTTTTTTTTTTTTTTTTTTTTTTTTTTTTTTTTTTTTTTTGCGACGGTAACAAGATGGTCGTCAAAAATTATGTTAGTATTTTTCTTTGTTTTTTGTGACGGCAAAATAACGGTCGCCATAAGTAGTTTAAGCGGTCGCAAATAATTTGCGACCGTTGCTTTGCTGTCGCAAAAAGTATTTGCACCCCCAACATTCGCGACTTCTGTTTGCCGTCGCATGGGCCGTCGCAAAAAGTCTTTGCGACTGTTTTTTATTATTTGCGACGGTTTATAGCGGTCGCAAAAAGTGTTTTTTTTAGTAGTGTTTTTTGATTTTTTTTAAAAAAATCTTAGCATTTATTAATTTCTCCCAACTCTCAAGTCTTACCCTCATAATAACACTTAATGCATTAAGAACAAGCATAAAAAAAATTCTTTAAAATCCAACACATATGAATTCCTTGAAAAGTCCAACACATATGATTATTATCCCTCATAATAATACTTTAATGCATTAAGAACAAACATAATTTTTTTTTTTGAAAAGTCCAACACATATGATTATTATCAAAATATTAAACTTTAATACAATATAATAGTAAAAAAAAAAGACATTTAATTCCCTTGAAAAGTCCAACACATATGATTATTATCAAATATTAAACTTTAATATAATATAAAAAAAGGAAAAAAAGAAGACATTTAAAAAAAAAGAAAGAAAACATTTAAAAATCACAATTCACATATATAGATAATTGTAAACACAATCCGTGCATAGCACGGGTGATATGCTAAATTGTGCACTGTGCGTAACATTTGTTTTAAATATAGATTGGTCTGAAGAATGTCTATACCTTTCATAAAGTTAAAAAAAAACATGTAAGTATAACATTTTTACTTTATAGCATTTTATAAATACATAATATATGTGTTGTTCATTAATTATAAATACTAACTATAATGTTGACAATGCAGGAATGCTGATGGAAGGCCCACAACAATTTAGATTTTAGTTATTTTTTATTTTACTTATTCAGTGAATTTCAAACAAATGTAATAATTCTTATTTTTATTACTTTAATTATGCAATGTTAATATTTTCTTTTAAAATTACATATATTTTATGCTAACAATTTAAAAATATGTTTGACATAACTATGAATGGTTTTTTTTTTTAAATTTAATCTTGTGCATAGCACGGTGATATGCTAGTTACACTTAGGTTAAAGAATCCTATGTCAACTTGCTTTCCCAAGACGGGTATTTTCGTCTACATAAAATAAGATTAATATGAACCTTGTCAATTATCTGAAAGATATTAAATTCCATTTATAGTTTTGTTTAATATTTTCCATACTAGTAGGAGTAGTTGGAATTATTTATTATTTTCTTAACATGTATTCGAGCACATGTTAAAAAGACTCATTAATTATATGGTTAGACTTTTCTAAGTTTAATTTTTAATTTCTAAAAATTTGGGAGGTTTGTGGAGTTATCATGAGTTCTATATCAATGATCCGAACATTCATTTTGTAAAATTCTCTATGTATAATCATTCATTAAAAAAAGAATTGATTCAATTATCATAATATTTTCATTTTATTATGTTTGTTTAAAAAAAAGATGATCTATTTTTCAAAACATGTGTCATTCATTTTTTATTTTTTTTTTTTTTTTAGACAAACCTTATAAAATGAAAATGATAGAATGGTTCAAATCATTAAAATGGAATCGATGATGGGCCCTACCAACCCCACAAGTTTAAATTTAATTTGAAAGAAATCCAACCTTAAATTATGAAAAATATTTGAGCCCCCTAAAAAATTACCCACAATTCTCTATCCACAATGATGTGGCAAGAAATGTATCAATTTTGATTTTGTTACACAGTTAATAATGGTGGACCTAACTCCCCTTACCACATCATTGTGGGTGAATTTATAAATATAAATATGTGGGTTTCAATCCACGTAAAATTGGAGGGGCTCACTTTATAGAAATAAAAAGTCACTTTTTCTATAGGGGTGGGCACGGGTCAGTTGCGGTAACGGAACCTCCAATTCGCCATCCGTCTGCCAGATTGGCGGATTGGAGAAAATTAATCCACATTCGTCTCGCCAATTCGGCGGATGCGTATTGATGGATGGATGCGAAATCGGTTTGGCAGTTTAAAATTTTATAAATTTTCAACATAATTCAATTGTGCACTTCTCAAAAAAAAAAAAAAAAAAGTGTGCACTTTCCTTCCTTAACATTGTGCATGTACTGTCAAATATATTACAATTTACAACAAATATTGTGCATCCAAAATAATAGTATTACAACAAAACAAACAACTTGGGCAGTGAAGTATATGACACAAGTAGTAGTAAATATCCTATCCTCAACATTGTCCATTCATTTCCACTAATTTTAGCACAAATTGTCAACACTGTTCACTGATAGGATATTTATACTTACTGATTGTAAGAGTAAAGACAGAGAGGATGAGGATAGGATTTTAGCACAAATTTTCAACATACAACATCCAAAATAAAGTATTATAGTCATCCAAAATATTTAAAACGTCTTAATACAATCATCCAAAATAAAATATTACAGTCATCCAAAGAAAGAAAGTTTCAACCAATAGTCATATTTTGAAAATAACTTTAAAAAGAAGCAAAAAAACCATCATTTCCTTGAGTCAAACCATGAGTCATCTGAACCTGCATAACAAAAAAAATGAAATTATTTAATAAGGAAAACACTAAAAAGTCTTAAATTTAAAACAAGTAAACATATATTAACAAACCATTTAATAAAGGGGAAGTATTTTACCAATGATATTAAACTTTAATAAAATTACTCTCCGAACTTGGGCTTGAACATGAACTTGGGCTTTGAACATGAACTTGATTCTAAAACAACTACACATAAAACACAACACACCAAAAATATGTGAAGTGAAGATAATGAATTTTGAATAACACAAATAAATGAAATTTAAAACAAAATAAAACATTGTATATATTACCCGAATCATATTGTTGTTCAAATTCTTCAACATCATCCATTGTTTGTCGAAAGTATATTAGAATGTTACTTCGAAGCCAATTTTGTGTACAAACAAGAACCTCCACCATCTTAGGAGCAAGTGAACTACAAAATGGATCAAGTATACGACCTCCTGTACTAAAAGCCGACTCAGAAGCAACAGTGGAAACAAACATTGCCAACACATTTCGTGCTATAAGTGACAATACTCTATACTTTGTTGTATTAACCTTCCACCACTCCAAGATATCAAATTGAGCCTTTTTCCCACCTTTTCCAATATCACCAAGTACTTGTCCAATTCTGATGTACTCCCACTACCAGAAAATTGCTCCTCAAAAAATGAGTTAAATTGAGAGTTCACAATAAAGTATGGGTCATTTTCATCTATCACCATATCTACTGTTTCATTTACATTGGAGGCATGCACATTTGTTGAATCAAGCATGGCATACTGATCATACAATTGACTCAAATAATTTTTCACCTAGTCTAACATTTCTTTCACTTTCACTACATCTCCACCAAACATTTTTGAAAAACAAAATTACAAGTATGTCATTCTTCTTCGAGGATCAAGTACAACTGCAACATACAAAAGGAGATTGATTTTGTCCCCATTTTTCTAATACGTGTCAAACTTCTCTTTCATTTTATTTTCCATTGAAGACAAAATAGGATCACTGTCTTTGATTAATTGCCCAATCATGTTTTCAATGACAAAAATTTCAACGTAAAATGTACTTGAAATAACAAATAAAGACCCAGAAATCTCTTTGTTGCATTGTAGAACATTTTAAGAAATTTCAAAAACACCCTACAATTATCCCAATTCTGGACTATAGGCATCTTTATCCTTTCACCCCCTTCATTATCCAAAGAGTAGTGTTTATAATTATAGTCCTCCTCACCTATTCTTTGAAAAGCACTCTCAAATTTTTCCACTGCCTCCAACATAAGATATGTGGAATTCCACCATATCGACACATCTAGGCACAAGAGATTCTTACTCTCAATTTTCAAAATTTTCACATATTTTTTAAAAATGTCAAGTTGGTTTGGAGAAGACCTTACATACCTCACTGCATAACTCACATTCGCTATATAAGACTCAAGATCCTTCAATCTATCACTAACAATGAGATTTAGAATATGCACACAACAACGCATATGTAAAAAGTCATGGCCCAAGACAGTTTCCTTCCACAATTTTGTGGTTCGTTTCAAGAATCTAATGGTTATATCATTGGAACTCGCATTATCAACAGTTAAGGTAAAAAGGCCATCAATGTCCCACTCTTTTAAGAGTGCCTCAATTTTTTTTACTAAGAGTTTCTCCTTTGTGGTCTTCAACTTGACAAAAATTTATGATCCTCTTTTGTAACTTCCAATCATCATCAATGAAATGTATTGTTAGACACATATAATACAAATTTTGTATGGAATTCCATGTGTCTGTCGTAAAGCAAATTCTACGCTCCTTTACAATTTTCTTCATCATCTCCCTTTCATTGGTATATATGTCTACAATGTCCCTAGCAACGGTATATCGAGATGGGATCTTGAACTTGGGTTGCATAACATTACAAAACCTCTTAAAACCAACCCCGTCCACAAATCTAAAGGGCAATTCATCAATTACTATCATCTCGACAAGATACCTCCTAGAAACTTCTATAGAAAATGACATAGCCATAATGTCAACAACATCCTCCCCATCAACTTCTCTAGGTTTAAATCCTAATGTTTGTTGCCCCTGAGTATCCCTATATGGATACTTTGTACAATTTTTCATATGACTTAACAAATTATTTGTTCCATGACTCTTAGAACCTGCCATATATTCTTTCTTACAATACTTGCACATAGCCCTATCTTTTCCATCAATACCCTTAATCTTTTCAAAATGATCCCAAGCTTTTGATGTTGTTCTCCCACTACTACTAGTTTTGGCCAAGGGTGGTCTATGAGGAGGAGTATTAGGTTGGGTAGAGGGGTCAATAGAAGATGATTCGAGCTCAACATTATCATTCACAAAAAATGCTTCTTCGCTTGGAGGATCTATGACCAAAAGATTATCAAATAAACTGTCAAAAACCAATAAAAAAATCATTCAAAATATACTTTTGAAATCCATGCTCTGTAACAACCATTGCAAATTAGTTATTGAAAGCATTCTAAACCTGATCATATCCATAATTCTCTTAATAACCACTTTTTTAGGGTACATATCATTATTAAAGGTCTTATTATTTCTAGCAAGCCACAACTGGTAGATAGTGCAAGTAAACACAAGTTTAGAAATAATAGCACAAACAGATTTAACCTTAACAGATTTTGAAATATGTTCTACCATCTCATTTCACTTAAGACAGAGCCATGACACATTAATCATATTCTTTAACTTACTCCAAACTTTATCAGAGAAAGGACAATGGAAAAACAGATGATTATGATAATCATAATGGTTATGGCAAAGAACACAATTAACATTCTGGGATAACCCAAACAAACACAACCTGTCCCCAGTATTGAGTCTACACTAGATAGTCATCCATTGCAAATGGAATAACAAGTCCAATATACAATGTAATAACAAGTCCAATATATAGTGTAATAACAAGTCCAACAAGTCCACATTTACTTTTTTTCACTTTTGGATGCAAATTAATCTAATATTTTTTTCTATGAAGTCCATTACAAAATCTATTGCAGATAACACGAAAAAGAAACCAAACCTCTCTGGTTTTCGAACTGTAAGCTTCATCTCTCTGTGTGTATAGAACCCTTACACCTTGAATCTCACCACCTCTCTTGTTTTAGAACTAAAAAAAAAAAAAAAAAGAGAGAGATTATAGATTGAGGAGAAGAAGATAAAAGAGAGGTTTTTGAACTAAAACCAAAAAAAAAAAAAAAAATAGATTAGAGATTGAGGAGAAGAAGAGAAAACAGAGGTTTTCATTTTCAAACTAGAACAAAACAAAACAAAAAAAAAATTTTAAAAAACAAAACAAATTAGATCGCCGATTGCCTTTCATTTTCGAACTGGAACAAAACAGAATAGATTGAGGAGAATAAGAGAAGAAGAGGAAAGAAGAAGAGAAAAATAGAAAAAAAAGAAGAGAAAAAGAGGAAAGAAGAAGAGAAGAAAATATCTCATCTCGATTGCTGATCGCCTTTTAGTGTAGATCGTCACTTGATATTGGTCGGACGTTGGAGAAGATCGTCGTCACCGTCGGGAGATGGGTAGGGTTTTTTGGGGAGATAGAGAGAGAAAGAGAGAGAGTCTGTAGAACAAAAGGGCTGAGAGAGAGAGTGTGTGTGTGTGTGTGCGTCTTTGAGGGCGTAAAAAAATAAATTTGAGAGTGGTGGACGGGTCGAGTCTAGTGGGTGAAATGGCAGATCAACCGCAACTCAACCCGAACCCGCAAAAAACGCAAAATATGGATCCACATTCGCCTGCCACATGTCACACATCCACCCAGGGACGGAATTACCGTAAGACCATCAGGGGCCACGGCCCCCCCGCTTTAAATAAAAAAATTTATTTATATATATGTCTTTTTGTGGGCTGGGCTCAATCTTTAGATGCCAGGAGGGCCATGTGCCTTTTGAAAAAAAGAAAAAGAAAGCCTGAATAGAAATATAAAAAAACAAAAGGAAGACCTAATTCTTATTCTTATCAATTGTTCTACGCCGCCGTGATGCCGTCTCAATCATAGATTTTTTTTTTTTTTTTTTAAGTTAAATCAACTTAAGATACATAAAAAAAAAAAATCTTGCTTCTGCTATTAATCTTCTCATTATTACAGGTATGTGATTCATCTTATCTTTTATTATTATTTTCAATTTGTAATATTTTTATTATCTTTTTTTTAATGTCATATTGATACAATTGTATTTTTTTTTTAATTTTACATATTAAGAAAAAAAATCATGAATTATGACGTATGATTTCAATTACTAGGGTTTTTTTTAATCATATTTGGGCAAATTTAATTTTATTCAGATTAAGTGTTATAAATTCAAAATTAAAATGAATTGAGACTTGTATAAGATTTATGTGTTGAATCTGAATTCTAAATTTTTAAATTTATATGAAATTTGTTTTAATTACATTTGTTATTCTAGGCACAAAAATTTTATATGTCCTGTGATATATATATATATATATATTAGATTAGCAATTGGTTTTAATTTCTAATAGAATATTAATCATGTATGTAATGAATTCTATTTTGATTTGTAGATTATTATGGGAAAGCCATGTACAATTGATATGAAAGAACGTCGAGTTCCACTTTGATAGATAATTGAGTTGATTTGTATAAACAAGTTTTTAATACATGACTTTGCTTTTATTCATATATTAAATTTAGTAAATGTATGGTTTTATTTTTTATGTACTAATTTAATATTAAATTTTAGTTTACTTTTTGAATTAAAAAAATAGTAATTTATATCAATTCATATAAAAAAATTATTTATATCTTGGCCCCCCCGTAAATGAATTCCTGGTTCCGTCCCTGCATCCACCCAAATGTGGTCGGGTTGAGTTGCGTGGATTTGGCAAGTCGGTGGATCCGTTGCACAGCTCTAATTTATATACAAGGGGGTTGGGTCAGGAGGGGTCCTGGCCCCTCTAACCTTCTGTAAAAGCTCCATTTTATATGTATGCTTTTGTCTATTTTTTTTTTTTTAAAATTTATATATTACATAATGGCCTCCTAATTTCAATCTAACACTCAAAAAAAAATTATAAAAACCCTAATATAGTAGAGTTACCTTTCAAAGAAAACATATACAATAATGTTATGGTGATCATATTTTCTTATTATATATTGTTTATCCTCTTATTGAAAAAAATTAATTGGGTCTATGTTAAAAACAATATAGTTTATTTGTGAGTTTCTATAATATATTTGATGCAATCACTTGTAAAACTTTATGTACCTAAGGATATTGTATGATAGATTAATTATATTAAGATTTTTTTAACTATTACCAAATATTACCTTAACGTTTATCTATAAATTCTTACATTTTGACGTCCTTAACCAAAAAATTCATACAAATAATATTTAATTAAGACTAATTTCTTATAATTTTATTGGTTCAATTGGCCTCTATTGAGTAATTTTTAATAATGATTTAATCAAATAAAACTTCAACGGATTCATCGACGGCTCAATAAATTTATCTTATGTCTTCTCTTTAGCGAAATGACTCCCTTCTCCACCAGAGAAATCTTAGCTCCGCCCCTATCTATATAGCTCCGCCCTTATGAGTGACGTTATTATAGAATAGTATTATGGCACATATATGGTATTCTCAGATTCAATCTCAAAAAAAATTAAGAAAATTTGGCCAAAACTTTCTCATGCAAGATACGCAATGCTTTAAGTCCACACACAAATTTTTTAATTGCTTATGTCCCTCATTTTTTTTTTTTTGAATTTTTTAATTTGGGACAAAAAGTCCAGAGACTCCACGCTATCACCGAATGCTCTTTTCTGAGTGACTTTCCTCTCGAACTCTGACGACTTTACCACTGGAAATTAGAGGTGTAGCTATATATGATAAACAAAAAGGATTGGAAGATGAAAATGTTGGTCTCACATCTCATCATAAAAGCTTATGGATTGCGTTGGAGACTTCCTAAACTATTTTAGATTTTGTTTAACATGCTCTAATAGTAAAATTGGTTGGTGTTTGATGGCAAAGGATGTTTGAGAGAGGGATGGTTTAGTAGAGGGATGTTTAGGAGTACAAGGAGAGGGATGGTTGAGTGGATGAATGGTTTAGTGGTGGTGACTTGGGTGGATTGATGATATCGACTCAGAAAATTTCAATTTTAATTGTTATTGTTGCTCTTTTAATATGTACTTTATTATTTTATTTTTTTTGATGTCCTATTTAATAATGACAGTAAAATTTTATTCTGGTGACATATTTTTGAATTATTTCTTTTGTTATACAAACTTTACTGTGAAACAGAGTAACATTTTATTGTAAATTAGAGTATGATGTTACTATGAATCAGAGCAATATTTTATTGTAAAACAAAGTAAAATGTTGTTGTTTACATCAATTTCGATCGTAGTTTTTTTTTTTTTTTTTAAAGAATTTTATAGCCAACTTGGATCTTATTTTATAAATTTTGATTAAAAAATTCTAAAAATACTAATTTTATTAAAAATCGATATCTAAATAAAAAATTATACCATTTTAAAATTTAAAATATTAAATTAGTTACAAGAATATTTTGAAAATAGTAGTTTAATTTTTTTATTTTTTTTTTGTGTTTATCCTTAATATTTTATAATTTTATTATGAAAGAATTTTGACCAAATCTCCTAAAAATTATATAGTTAAATTAAATGGTTGCGAACGAAAAAAGAGAATTAAATAAAATAATAAATAAAAAATTGAAGACATAAATACTTGGCCGAGGACTACATAGCATATTATGCCTTCATTTGAGATGTGGGTTGATTTTTGACTTTTTTTGTTATTTTAGCCTGGGGCTAAAAACTAGTTTGAGATAGGTTTTTTGGCTTTTTTTGACTTTTGTAAGAGAAAAAAATGAAATTATTATGCTTTGAATGTAACATTTTATCTTATTAATTTTTTAGCCTATTTTATCTTTTTGTAACTATTTTAACCCAAAATCAACATGCCAAACATAGCCTATTAATTTCATCAGGCTACCCCCAGTGGCGAAGCCACCATGTGACCAGGGGGTCACGTGCCCCCCTGGATTTTTTTTTTTTGTTACATATGTATGTAATAAAATTTTAAACAAAAATAATATTTAAAAGAAAATATTAAGGACATCTTTAAATTTATGAAAACAATAGTGATTGTTTTATTGAAAAAAAGTGACTACAACAAATTATATTTTTATGTATGAAAATTGTGAAAACATTTCAATATAAAGGTAATATCCATCATTATTGATATGCAAATATAATTAATCTCACTATATAAATGTAAAAATTATTAGAGTATTAATTATATTTGCATGTAGAGTTCACTTTTCATATATTGTTTAATTATTGGTTGGTGATATCATATGTCAATAATGAAGTGATATCATTATTATATGAATTTTTTACTCAAATTTTGTAAAAATTTGATTTATCTTACCATTATATAATTTGTATTAGGCCTGGTTTGGGAACAGGCTATTTTAGTAACTTTTTGGCTTTTTACGAAAAGATATGCAGAAAAGTAGAGAGGTGATGTGATGTGTTTTAGTTGGCTTTTTGACTTTTTGGCTATTTTAGCCACTTCCCAAACATAGACTTAAATATGTGAATTTTTTATATTGTCCGTAATATACTAGTTTCACACAATACTTTCTTTTCGATTTTATTCAAAATTAATTGTAAAATTTTATGTGAAATATTTTTGTAATAATTTATTTAAGTTTTTATACTTAATATAAATTAAAAAATTACTATTATCTTCTCATTATTGATTATGAAAAAAAATTAAAATTAAAATTATAATAAATAAGTGCTCTCTCTAATTTAGTTTCATAGCTCCGCCACTAACTAGCGCACAACCACCCTCCTCACGTCACTCAACAATGGGCATCAATACAATTATAAAATCATAAATAAATAAATACATAGAAAAATTGCATTTTATCCTTTAGTTTAATGTGATCGAAAACACATTTTATTTAGAAGTCAAATTTGGACTAAAGTGTAAACAGTGATGCTAAAGAGTTTTAATTTAGAGGCTCTAAACACACCTCTAATAAGGTGAAAAAAAAAAAAGAAAAAGAAAAAAGACACAGCACTGACAGTGGCAGTGGGTGAGATCCACTGCCACATCACTAGTGACACCTCTAATTAGAGGTTCCAAGCATTTTTGAAGTGTAAATGGGATAAGAAATGTTAAAATAATGAAGCTTGAAAGAACAAATTTGCCCTTCTCCTATCAAAATTAAAGAATAAGGGTTATGGTTTATTTTTGTCAATTTTTATTGAGAGAACAATTTGTATTTTATATTCGGTATGTTTCGGTGTAAAATATTTTTCACATAAAACTTCTTCTTACTAAAATAATTTCATTGATTTTATTTTCTTATGTTTGGCAACAAATCTTATAAAAAAAAAAAAATTCCAAACAAGGAGAAAAAAACACAAAAATTTAAAAAAAAAAAAAAAAAAAAAAAGACAAAACAAAACAAAAGAGAACAAAAGCAATCATTACGGGTCCACCATCGAAATGGTGGTGAATTGCTCCTTCATTGCAAGCCCAACGGCTCTATTTAGGCTAAGTTTGACAACTCAAAAATAATTAATTTTTTTATTTTTTTATCTTTTTTTATCACATCATTTTTTTATTTTTTTTATATCTTTTTGTAAAAAGACAAAAAATACA
>JAXFYN010001580.1:0-18922 GCA_036172215.1 Camellia granthamiana | reverse complement strand
CAATCGGGGCTGACCGGGGGCGGGGACGGGGGGTCGGGGACGGGCCGGGGCC
Organism: Camellia granthamiana; assembly: GCA_036172215.1. NCBI lineage: Eukaryota > Viridiplantae > Streptophyta > Magnoliopsida > Ericales > Theaceae > Camellia > Camellia granthamiana. Next base: position 18,870 of record JAXFYN010001580.1, on the reverse strand, counting down.
GGGGGAGAAAATTTACATCACCGTCCCCGGCCCGAATGTCATCGGGGGATTTTATTTTTTAATACCATCCCCGGCCCGTCGGGGGTATTTTTCGGGGAAAAACCATACTTATCGGGGACGGGGGGTCGGGTCCCCGTCGGGCCGGTTTCAAATTGCCATCCCTAATTTGAAAGGAAAAAGAGGGTCTCTCTTCTTTCTTTCTCTACTTCACTCCCATTTTGTAATAGTCAAGATTCATCTTAAGAAAATTTAATAATTCAGATTATTCCAAAAAAAATAATTTTTAATTTATAATTATTTTTAATCAAGTAATTTGAGCCGTTAAATTATCTTTAGATGAATCTTAACCATTACAAGAAGAGAGTTAAATAGATAACACAATGAGAGAATCCTTGCTCTTAACCAAATACCACACCCTCGGGTAGGTCTTTGGACCTTCTTTTGGAATTCATATTCTCTTTTGGTTGAACTTTGGAATCGTAGTTTTACCTTTAGTTTGAGTGTAGTGTTTCAGTTAGTATTTTTAAAAATTAATTTCACATCCACTTTTCAAAATACATCTATCCGGTCTTTCCTCCGGACGTTTCCGGTTGACCGAAACAGTGTTTGTTTTTTTTTTTTTTTTTGCACTTGTTGTTTTTATATTTTAAATAAAAAATATTTTCAAGATTTTTTTAAAATTTTTTTTACGATTTTTGAATAAAATTTTGGATTGTGTGTTTAATTATGAGTTGTAAGTTTTTTAATCAAATATCATATGGCACATCATTTATTTCAAACTCAATTCAAAACTCATAACCAAACAAATTTTCACACTCAAATCATAATTTCAAAACTCACAAACTTAAAATACAAATTTATTCTCAAATCATAATTCTAAAACTCTACCAAACGCTACCTATAATTTTATATGTACTTTGTTATGTATTTTTTTAGATATATTATATATTTTATAACAAATTTATACATAAAAAATTGTAATATTATTAAAAAAAAATTTGTGGTTATGATAACTTGCGATTAAGAAATATTTTGACAGAAAATATATAATTTTATTTTTTAATTATAAATTGTCGTAATTATAGTAAATAATTATGTAGTATTTGCCACAAATATGTAACCTGTATTAAAAAAATTGTTTAACAAAATGTATACGGTACAGAAGGGGCTCTTTTTGGATTATTGTTGCACACCATTCACCTCGTAATATTTATCATGTTATTTCTAAAAAAAAATAAAAAAATGATAGATAAATCAAATTAGAGTAATAAATATTAAATAGTTTTTAGATAAATTATATCATAAGTGCTTGTAATTTGAAAGAAGTGTCACTTTATTCCTTATAATTTTAATTTAAATAATTTAAATTTTATTTAATTTTGTTACAATGTGTTCTCTATGTGACGGAGTATTAACATTTGGAGCCGAAAGAAAATAACCTGCAAAGTTACAAATGACAAAGAGAAATTCAAAAGAATATAACAAACAAATTAGGTTGGTGGCCCATTTAATTTTTCATATTATTTTTTTATTTCAAAATTATAATAGTAAACGGGTTGTTAGGGATAAGATAAATAAGTTACTTCTTTTGTTGAATTTTTTTGTCTTTAGTGATTTTTTTTCTTTCAAAATTATGTCAAATTTTTTTACATCTTTTATCCATCTTGTGTAGAATAATCTAAAGGAGTAATGCTATACAAACCAAAAATTCATATATATAATGATGTGGTTTATTGTGGACCTTTCACTTTCAAATAACACACAGTTGAAAATAAATTTATTTAAAATAATGGTATTGTCACATTATTCTTATTAAATTTTTTGTATGAAGTTTATGTAAGAATATAATATTCCAATCTAAAATGTAAATTTTTTTTGAAATTTTTTTTTTTTTTTTTTGAAAAAGATAAAATAAACTAAAAAAAAATCACTATATTTTTTTACTTATTTTTCTCTTTTCTGAATTTTTTATGATTTTTTATTTTTATTTTTATAAAAGAAATCAGTTTGTCTTGTCGAATTCAATGTAAAAGTTTAAACCTTTTTGGAAAAAAATTTAATAAAACGAAAAGAAGCTTAAAAAATGGGAACCAAATGAGAATCTCGAACACACGACAAAATAAAAAATAGAAAATTTAAATTGTCCAAATTATAAAAACTAAAATAAAAGTTTATTTAACCATAAATTTTCATTCCCCCCAATAGAAATAACTGTGTTTGGAGCAGCTCTGCAAACATGACCCCAATGCATTTTTCAATACTTTTTTTAGTTTAAGTTTTCAAAAATTGATTCCAATGTCCCATTCCAAAACTCATTTCAGATCATATTTGGAAAGCAGAGAGTTTTTTGAATTTTAAGTTTTGAAAAGAGTGAATTGGGTCTATCCGGTCATCCTTCCGAATGTCTCCTCGGACGTCTGGCTGGTTGATCGAAACAGTATTTTATTTTATTTTTGGTTGGTGGGCAATTGGCACCTGTTATTTGAAAAAAAAATTGGGAATTTGTTTTTTATTTTTTTAACTAAAAATAATATATATTTTTATAATTTACATAAAAAATATTTTGGAAATTTTAAAAAAAAAATTTAAATAAAAAATTATTTTTATCAATAATTATTTTTTTAAATTAAATTTTAAAAAGAGTTTGATTACGAGTTTTGAATATAATTTTGAATTATATGTTTGATTATACGTTATAAATTTTTAAATCAAACAATTTTTTAAATTTAAAATTTCATTTCAAAAATTCAAAACTCAATTCAAATCTCTTTTCAAAACTCATAATCTAACAATTTTTTTGTAATTTTCAAAACATAATTTAAAAACTCACAAATTTAAAATATAACTTCACACTTAAATCATAATTTTAAAACTACACCCAATGCTATACAAGTTTTGTGCGGAAATTCGTAATTTTATCTCAAATTTTTATTGATGCAATTTTATACTTTATTTTAATATTGACAGTTTTGATTTTTCATGCTCCTAATCTTACTGTGGCCCTGTTCGGGAAGTGAAATATTAGCCTCTTTTTAGGCTAAAATTTCTAACTAAATAAAATAAATTAAAATAGTTAGTAAGATATAATGTCACATCAAATTCATAATTATTTTACTTTTTTTCTTACAAATATTACATTCAACTATAAAAAAAAATCTAATCATTTTTCCAAACATAAAGTTTGATTTGATTTTAGGAGATAAGGTTTTTAAAAATATTTTGGGAAGAGAGTTTAGAAATTTTTATACTTGTTTGGTTATATATTTTGAAAAAGTTTTGGAGTTTAAGAATTTGGGATGATTTGATATTTTATTGTAATTGAGTAGATATATGTGAGAGAAAAAGTAATTGAAAATGAGAGAAGAGAGAAAAAAAGTGATTGATTAATGTGTGTGAGAGAAAAAGTGATTTTGGAAATATTTTGAGAAAAATTACAAACCAAACAAAATTTTCAAAAATTTTCTCTAAAATCTTTTTTCCCAAGCCAAACCAAACAAGTCCAAAAATTTTAACATATTAAAATAGCTAAAAATTAAAGTAGTCTATTAAAATAACAACCTTCCAAACACCTACTATTAGGTGTTTTGAGAAGTTGATTAAAAACTAGCTTTCTAATTTTTTTTGGATTATTTTATTTTTTTGTAGATAAAAAATATGAAAAATAATATGACCTAAAAAAAATTAAAACTTAAAATTCAACTTTTAATTGGTTGCCAAAATAAGGAAAATGATTTGGAGCCCTAAAAACACCCCCCCTAATCCCCCTAATTTCCAATTTGGGCAACTGTTTCCTTTTTTCTTTTCTTTTTTTACTTGATATGAAAATTAGGGGGATTAAGGGGGGTGTTTTTTAGGGGGATGTAGCAAGGTCCCCAAATAATCCTATATCAATTAATGTTCTTTTAATTTTTTTTTATAAAAAATGTTTGAGATCCTCGTAGAGGAGGATTCCCACGACTCTTACTGATGTATTGATTATTAATGTGTTTAAATTTTTTTTTCTATCTCTAACAATGATATAAATGATCCAAATTATTTTAAAAATTGTATAGGTTATTTTGTAGAGCAACAATGATAGAGACCACTAATTTTGAAGCTCTAAAAAGATCACTAATGACATGACACTCAATAAAAAAAGAAAAAAATACAACACCAAGGCTAAAACATCAAATCATTCATAGTGGGGTCACTGCCACATCATTAGTGGTAGCACTAATTAGTACTCTCACTCATTTTCCTTTTTGTAGAGTTTCTACCATTATTATTATTTTTATTAAAATCGAGTTGCCTGATTTTGCTATCTCTACTTTCCAACCCCCAACAATAATGATACGTGTGTGGAGCAGGAGGTGGTGGACGACAAAACTACACGTGCACTCAGTAAACTCAGATTTTCCAATCAAGTATCTCCTCCTCATTTATTATTCCCCACCGCCTCCACGAGCGCTCCAGCCGGAACACTCGCAGGCCTAGGAACACACCTATTTTTTCTAGCTTTCATTTTTTTTTAAAACAATGATTCATCTTACTAAAAATACCACCACTAATAACACTAATACATTAAAAAAGTAAAAAAAAAATAAAAAAATACAACTTCAAAACCAAAACATCACATCATTATTGGTAGGACCCACTGCCACCTAATTAGTGGGAGCACTAATTAGTGCTCCACTCATTTTCCTTTTTTTTATGCCAGTAATTTTGCATAGGGGTAAGCGCGGATCGGTTGTGACAATGGAACCTCTAATTCGTCATCTTAGATTAGTAAATTAGAGAAAATTAATCTTTATCCGTTCGTTAATCCGGGAATTGTGAATTGAGCGGATTGGCTGTTTGGCGGATGGATGCGAATCGATTTGGCGGTTTAAAATTTTATAAATTTTTAACATAATTTAACTTGGGCACTTCCTTGAAAAAAAAATAAAAAAATATAACAGTCAATGATTTAAAAAAATATTATAATTATTGCATGCCTTATCTAAAGCAAAAAAGTTTGAAACTTTAGAATATTACAATCATTGCATGTCTCATACACATACTATAACCACAGTATGTCTCATCCACATAAAGTATTACAATCTGTGGTTCTTAAAATATAAAAAAAATTCAAACCACCAAAACGATGAACAGAGCAGTAGTAGAGATTGTATGTCTTTGTATTATTACATCTATATCTGCTTTTGAAAATAAAAACCAACCAGCATATATCATATTTTCTATTTATTATTTTTAGAAATAGATTTAAAAACCAAAAATTATAGATAAATAATAAGTTTATTTTTTTAATTCAAAAAAGATATTCAAGTTGAATTTTTTTTTTGAATAAAGGTTGGGACCCCTTTTGGGAGTCACCCCCTTTACCCCCCTTTGCCACGTGGCAAGAGGTGATTGGAGGAGCAGGAAAAAAAAGAAAAAGAAAAAGAAAATGTGACCAATGAGAGAGAGAGGGGGTCCAAAGGGGGTCCAAAAAAGGGGGGATGAAACATTGTTGTTTTTTTTTTTCAATAGAATATTTAAATTCTTTTTTAATTGAAAACATAAACAGAATATTTAAACAAACTGAAAACACAAAGTCTTAGGTGCCGTTTGGTAACACTTACGTTTTCAGTTTTCTGTTTATATTTACAAAAATTTTAAAAACTCAAATAAAAACTTGTTTGGTAAATTTTTGATTTATAAATCAGTAGTCTCAGTTTATAAATTTGGCCAAAAAATGTAAACTCAAAAAATGTGTTTCCATTTTGAGTTTTCAGTCTTTTTTTTTTTTTTACCACCCAACACTAGCCACCACTTGTCACCATCTTCCACCACTACCACCCACCACCACCTGCCACCACCACTTACCACCCACCTGCCATCACCAGCCACTACCCGCCACCACCACCCACCATAAACCCACCTGCTACTCACTCGCCACCACCACCCACCACACATCTGCCATCCACCCGCCACTACCATCCACCGCCCGCTACCACCACCTGCCACTATCATTCACCGCTACCTGCCACCACCATTCACCACCCGCCACTACCAGCCACCTGCCACCCATCCGCCAACCACCACCCACTTGCTACCTCCTACCACCCGCCACCATCACCTACCCACCCACCAGCACCATCACCCGCCACCTACCCACCACCACCCGCCATCCGCCACCCACTTGCCACCACTACCCGTCACCACCACCACCTACTCGCTACCACCCACCACCCGCCACCGTCACCCACCCACCCACTATCACCACCCGCAACCACCACTCACTCGCTACCATCCACCACCACGCGCTATCTGCCACCCACCTGCCACCACCACCCGCCACCACCACCACCACCACCCACTCTCTACCACCCACCACCGGCCACCACCATCGGCCACCTACTCGCCACCACCCACCACCACCACCACCCACTCGCTACCACCCGCCACCACCCATCACCTGCCACCGTCACCCACCCACCCACCACCACCACCACCACCACCACCACCTACCCACCCACCCACCACCACCCGCTACCCACCACCCACCGTCACCACTTTCCACCACCGTCTTTCGCCGCCACTTGTCATTTCTCATTCTTTTTTATATTTTTAAATTTTTTAAAACATTTTTTCAATTACTAAACACATTTGTAGTTTATGTTTTTCTAAAAATAAATAAAAATCGGTTTATACAATTTTTGTAAATATAAACTGAAAACGTAAACGTTACCAAACAGACCCTTATAAATTATTAGGGGTGCTCGCAGTTTGGCTGTTCGGTTGCGGCCAAAGGAATCTTGAATCCGCCATCCGTCCGCCAAATTGATGGATTGGAGAAAATCAATCCGCAACCGTCCACTTGTCATCACGCATCCATCCAAAATTTGGCAAGTCGGTTCGGTTCGATCGGTTTTGACTGATCGGTATATCCGCTGTTCACTCGTAATTTTATATAGGTTTGTTTGAGAAGTGGATTGATTTTTTAATTTTTTAATTATTTTAACTTGGGTTAAAAAGTTTTTTTTAAAATGGATTTTTTTGGTTTTTTAATTTTTGTAAAAAAAAATATATAATAATTATAGATTAAATGTGATGTTTTATTTTATTAAATTAAAAAAATTATTTTATTTTTTTTAATTATTTTAACCGTAAACACTTCAAACCTAACTTTCCAAACGAGCTCATAATTAAATTTTTTATTCAAAAATATTAGGATAAATTATAGGAATGATTGCAGATTGGGTCTGAGATTGGTGTGCGGTAACTCGTCTCTGTTCCGCATTATATCGGGAGGAGGACAAATTGAAAGTAGCTGGAGAGGAGAGAAGATGAGATAATTTTATAAGTAAAAAAAATAATAATATTAATAAAAATTATAAATAATACGATATTACAGATTATAATTTATACTTATGAGACATATAAGATACAAAATAAAAAAATGAGTAAAAATTAATATTAGGTATAATATTTTAATATTATTAGATGCAAATATATTTAATAAATATAATCAAACTCAAGTAAAATGGGACGAGAAAGCAAAACTCGTTCATGCCCACCTTTTTTACAAGGCGGGAAAATCTAAGCTGAGGATGCGGAGCGAGGGCAAAACAGGAAAAAAATGACCATTCTTAGTAAATTAGAATCGCCTCTCCTGGGGTTCAAGAAAAAATATAATCAATTTTATAATTTTGATATAATTATATTGATGTTCCTTTTAATAATGTTAAATTAACTGAAATTAAAGTACATAATAGGTAGATATTGAAATAAATAAATATAAATATAAATTTTAGTAGAAAAGATATTATATTATTTTTTTCATTCATACAACTGATAAAATACTAATGAAAAATAGTCTAATGGTTGTGTGAATTAAGATATTATAGGAGACTAGTGTAATAATGTTTAAAATATAGGATTTACCATATTTTTTACAAACCTCAAGGGAGGTGAGTACAATTTATTCAAAATAATTAACATGTACTTTATATTTATTCTACACATATATCTTCCAAACGGGTGGAGGTTCTTTCAAGCTTTGTTTCAACTTGAGAGGCCCCTAAGGCTCACCACAGATCATAATTTGATGATCTGAATCACATGTTTTGTAAGATTTTCAATGTATATCATTCATGAAAAAAATTAAGTTAAGCTGATAATTATATCATTTTCATTTTATTGCATTTATTTTCAAAAAATAGATGACAAGTATACTTTTAAAAATAAACCATCTATTTTTTTTAGACAAATATGATAAAATGAAACTTGTACGATTATTAGACCATCCTAATTTTTATTATTATTTATGAATGATATATATTGAGGATTTTACAAAATAAACAGTTTAGATTATCAACCCGTGATAGATTCAACAGACCTTTCAAATTATCTCAAATTTATATTTGAATTTGAGAAAAAACCAACCTTTTCTTCATGCAATTCTTCTCGCACACCAAAATTGTAGGAAAAAAATTAGAGCTATTTTTAGGAATCCAAATTTATTTATATTATTTATACTATTATATAGCTGGATTAGGTGTATTGAAACTTGGGGTTTTTAATCTAAGGTCCCTAATATTAGGATTTTATAAGATAAAAGACATGCAACAATTTTATAGTGATCCCTCAATATTTTTAGAGAAATTTTCGACTCTTCAGAGAGAAATTTATTTATTTTATAGAGAAATTTCAACTCTTCACAGAGAAATTGAGATGAAATTTATTTAATAATATTATTGAGAGACTTTCATTAATAAAAAAAAAATTATTGGACCTCTTCTACTACTCAAAGTTGGAGAGGGATATTCCACTAATTTTGCCTCCAATTTATGCATTAGTACTTTTATTTTTTGTAATTATTTTGAATTTATATCATTTTTTTTAATTGTCCCAATAAAAAATGTATAATCTTGTAAAGTTTTCTAATCATGTGTCTTATAGACACACTCCAACAAAATCATTTAATTTTATTATATCCGATATATTAAATTATATGTATATATACACACACAAAGAATATTTAATTAGTGCAATCGGGATGAGAGGACAAATAGAGCTGAAGAAACAAACATATAGTGTTGTTAGTATAATTGTGATTGTAAATGCACTTTTTTGAATATATTTTTTGGGGTAATTTGTTTGGTAAAATTACAAAAAATAAATAAATAAATAAACTGTAACAAAAAAATCTTAAATTTTTAATTTTGTTAATTTAAAAATTAATTTTTTGATTTGTTTTTAATCTAAATTATTCTTCTATTTTCATTAAATAAAACCAACGAAAAAATTATGCTTTTTGCAATTAATTTTAACGTAAGTATATATATAAAATGTCTAAAATATCATTTTTTGTTAAATTTAATGACTAAAATATATTTTTTTGGACGGTGTTACTTAATAAAAATAAATATATGATTTAGATTAACAACAAATTATAAAATTAAGATTTATTTCATTCGAGCAACTCCAACAACGAGGTATTGGAGTTGCTATTGCTATAAAATAGTATAGGGTTCACTTTTTTCATCTCTAATAATAAATAGAAAAATGATTTGTGGCACTAAAACTGTTGGCACTAATGGCACTAATTTCCTGTTTTGGTAACTTTGTTTTTTTTTTTTCTTTTTCTTTACCTGATATAGAAATTAGTGCTCAACAAATTAGTGCCACAAATCAAAGCCCAAATAAATATATGATTTAGATTACAACAATGCTAGAGACCTCTAAAAAGGTATCTCTAAACCCACCTCTAATGAGGTGGAAAAGGAAATAAAAAAATAAAAAAATCAAGACACATGATTGGCTGTGGCAGTGAGGGACCCATTGCCACATCACTAGTGGTACCTCTAAATTAGAGGTCCCAAGCATTTTTCTTTAGATTAACAACAAATTATAAAATTAAGATTTACTTCATTAGAGCAACTCCAACAGCGAGGTATTGGAGTTGCTATTGCTATAAAATAGTATAGAGTTCACTTTTTTCATCTCTAATAGTGAGCTATCAGAGCTGTTAAATTATACATTTGTTATATATTCCATTAAATTTGGCACCAGTTTCACTTATAGTTAAAACTGCTAGCACAATGATTTAGGAGGTCTGTGGTCAACCGGATGGAGGACCGAGTGATCGATCACTTGATAGGAATTGCAAGGTGTAGAATTTTGAAACTCGCTAGTCATTTGGTCTGTTGTCCGATAAAGTTAAAAATAAGACAAATTACACTAATAGTCCTTATAGTTTGGGATTCGTATTACTTTAATCCATGACTTTTCAATTATGACATATTTGACCCTGAATATATGAAATATTTTTTATTTTTTTTGGATTTGATGGATTAATTTAATAATGATATTAAAGTTGTCGCCACATTTGACTTTTAAAAAAAATAGAAACTAATTTAATGAAAACAAAAACAACCATCCATTATATGATTATCATCCAAACACATAATAAAAAATTAATTTGGCAAAATAAATAAATAAATAAATGTCTAAAAGATTTATCAATTTTATATAATTTTATCTTTAGTGTGTAGAAATAATTTTTAAAAATTTTAAAATATTTTTTCGACATTTAGGCCAAGTTTGGGAAGACTAAATAAGAGTATTTTTTTATTTTTTATGAAATATGGGTTGGATTTGGATTGGGTTTGAAGTGATGTGTTAGAGAGGTGATGTGACTTAAATAAGATGATGTGACTTAAATAGGATAGTGACTTTTTGACTTTTTGGATTTTTGGATGGATGTCAAACTTGGCCTTATTTTTGTCAAATTAGTTATATTTTATCAAATTGACAGTTCTGCCCTTAAAAAATTAAATGGTATCTTCAATTATTCTTATTTGGAACAAGATTCAAAATTTAGGGTCTAATGTGTCACAATTGAAAAGTTAAGGGCCAAAATAATACAAGCCTCAAATTATAGGGACCATTAGTGTAATTCACTCTTAAAAATAACAATTTTATCGTTGGAGCAACATTCTATTCTATATTTTTTTTGGTACCGTTGATTACTGAATTATAATTTTAATTATCTTTTTTACTAATCAATCGTTAGAATTGTTCTTATAATAACAAAATTCTGTAATTTTTATTTAATATTTTTTTAAATATATAGTATTGCTAGTATATATATGCATGCGCATGAGCCAAGTGTCACTATCCTCATTTTTTTTTATCAATTGCGTACCAGCTTTTGTTTTTTTGTGTCTGATCACAAACTACAAAGCAAATAAATGGGCATACGGGGATTGTTCTGAATTGAATTGACTTGAACACCAAACTTCAAGATGGTCATGGCCAAACCCTACCCCGCTCCCATCTTGTTCTGGGTGGAATTTTTCATCTCTATGTCCGCTTTCGTCGATGAAAAATGCTCCGAACCCTCGATTGAGGTGACTTCAGGATTCCCAATGGACTGCGATTGGTCAGAAATTTTTTTTTTCTTCTTTAATCATTAATCTTCATGTGTGTAGAGTAGTGGGGTTGGAAGAGTGGGAGTCTCTATCATGTTCAAGTTTAAATAGCTAAAAAAATTGTGAATCATTGAAAATTTTAACACATTAAGGGCCTGTCTGATAATGTTTACGTTTTCAATTTATATTTATAAAAATTTTATAAACTAGTTTTTGTTTATTTTTTATTTATTTTTCAAAAAATATAAATTACAAACGCGTTTGATTTAGACAAAATATTTTAAAAAATTTAAAACTATAAAAAAGAGTGAGAAATGACAAGTGGTGGCGGAAGACGGTGGTGGAAAATGATGGCGGATGGTGGTGGCGGAAGACGGTGATGGAAATGGTGACAGGTGGTGGGTGATGTTGACAGAAGACGGTGGTGGAAAGTGGTGGCAAGTGACGAGTGAGTGGGTGGTGGTGGCAGAAGACGGTGGTAGAAAGTGGTGGCAAGTGGCGGGTGGTGGAAAGCGGTGACGGATGGGTGGCTGGTGGTGGCAGGTGGCTGGTGGATGGCGGGTGGTGGTGGGTGGCGGCGGTGGTGGGTGGGTGGGTGGGTGACGGCGGCGGTGGGTGGTGGCGAGTGGGAGGCGGCGGTGGTAGTGGCGGTGGCGGGTGGGTGGTGGTGGCAGATGGGTGGCGGGTGGGTGGTGGCGGTGGGTGGCGGGTGGTGGTGGTGGCAGATGGGTGGTGGGTGGTGGTGGTGGTGGCAAGTGGGTGGCAGGTGGGTGGTGGTGGTGGCAGGTAGTGGTGGCAGGTGGTGGTGGGGGGTGGGTAGCGGTGGCGGAAGACGGTGGTGGAAAATGGTGGCGGGTGGTGGCTAGTGTTGGGTGATAAAAAAAAAAAACTCAAAACTCAAAACGGAAACACATTTTTTGAGTTTACATTTTTTGGCCAAATTTATAAACTAAGACCACTGATTTATAAATTAAAAATTTACTAAACAAGTTTTTATTTTAGTTTTTAAAATTTTTGTAAATATAAACTGAAAACTAAAAACGTAAGTGTTACCAAACGGCACCTAAATAATTTTTATTATTTCTATTTATATAAACAGTAAGACTTTTAAGATTATTATTTATTTATATTTAAACAGAATTACAAATTTTTAGTATTTATTTCTTATATCTAATTATATTTTATATATATATATACATATATATTATTAATTATATGGAGTTGAGTATAGATTAGGGGAGGCGATGCCTCGCCCCCACTTCACCCCCATTGCAGGTGATCAAAATATAAACTACCCCTGCCCTACATAAGTGTCGAGTCGAGTATAATCCACCTCATTCAAATGGGTATGAACAGATTTCTGCGAATCAAATTAAAATAACTATACCTAAACACATACTCTTCACTAAGGATATTCGCGTTCGGTTGTGGCTAGGAAACCTCAAATCCATTATCCGTCTATCAGATTAGCGAATTGGAAAAAATCATTCCGCATTCGTCCGCCAGATTAACGGATGCAGATTGAGCAGATTAGCGGATGGATAAGAATCGGTTTGACGGTTTAAGTTTTTATAAATTTTGAACATAATACAACAACTTACCAACACTTTTTTTTTTGGGCTAACAATCCAACTCAATCTAACCAAAAGATTATCAAGTAAATTGCCAAATACCAATAATAAATATATATAAGAAAACTAGGCATTATCAAAATTATTTTATTACTTTTTTTTTATTCTAAAATTATTTAATTTGATTTTTTTTTTAAATGACAAAATTAGACCTTATATTTTTCACAAAAAATACCAAATATCAACACTTGCCATTTGATAAAAAGATTTTCAAATTGAAAACACAACAGAATATCTAAACATTTTTCCAATTGAAAATACAAACAAAATATCTGAACAAATTGAAAATACAAAGTTTTGCAAATTACTAGGGATGCTCGCAATTTGGAGAATTGGTTGCTTCTAAATGAACTTCAAATCCGCAATCCGTCCAAAATTAGACGGATTGAAAAAAAATCAATCAGTAATCGTCCGCTCGTCATCACACATTCATCCAAAATATAACAAATCGGTTCGATTTAACCGATTTGAACGGATCGAAATATTCACTATTCATCCTTCACTAATTATTATAAATTATACTTCTCATATTTTTTAATTACTTAATATAAAATTACAGATTTTATCTTTTTCACCCATCCTAACACTCTTGAAACACTTACGTGACTTCAAGGAGTAACCAATAATTAATCACTTTCTGAGGCATGGGTTTCAACCTTCAAGCTTTACAGTACTTAGACAATGTGAGACAGAGAAGAACAACCACACGTCAGAGATTTTTTAAAAAATTAACGATAAATATATGTAAAAAATTTATATTTATATTTTTTAATATTTATAATTTTTTTTAGTAATTTAAAAATATTTTTCTACATACCCACTGAAATGAAATTATCTCCCCTCCCCCAAAAACAAAAGAGCAGAATACAATGGTACATACCTTATAAAATAAAATAAATCTGAAGGAGTGTGGCGCTCTGGTAAGACTTTGGGACATAAGTCTTGAGATCTCAGGTTCCACTCTTTTCAGAGTCAACCACTCAAGCAACAACATATATGATTGGTAGGACAAACTTTTCAAACTTGAGCGAATCGTATCCAATGTCAGGAGTGTGAGTTCGAATTTTTGTTTATGTGCGAGTTCGTAAATTACCGCTATATGGTTGAGTGACCCTGTTATGTAGCAACCATCTAAGGACGAACTCAACTCCTTATAGGATTTAGCCCCAGTGGTTATTCTTTTGTAGTTAGGCCTTTTTACATTTCAAAAAATGTGTATCATATGTACCATATTATATACTTTGATGACGTATGTTACGTATTTTTGTAATAAATATTACATAATTTTGTGATAAATTATGATAATTTGTGATTCAAAAATAAAGTTACGTGTTTTGTTGTAATGTTAAACATTTTTGTATTAATGCTACACTTTTTTATCCAAATATTTTCTAACAAAAAAATGCATAATTTTATTTCTAAACTACAAATTTTTTTGATTATATAAAAAAATATATGCAATACTTATCATAGAAACGCGTAATATACACAATAAAAATACGTAACAATAGTATATATGATACACACCTTTTGAAGGGTGTATAACATAACATTATCCAAAAAAAACAATGAATTAATTATACAAAAAAGTCATGGCTCTAGAAAAATATTCAAAAAGTTGACATGGTGCATCTTAAAAGATATTGGCCCTGTTTGGTATAAATGTAAGAAAGTGATTATAAATTGTGATTTAATAGATTATAGATTATAGATTATAACTTTAAATATAAATTGTTAACTTGTTTAGTGTAGTTGTGAGATTATTGATTTAATCAACAGAATAATATTTGGTTGAATAAACTATAAAATAGTGCAATTTATTTCTTTATTTAAATTGTGTAATTGTGCAATTTATATCAATATTAATTGTGAAATTAATTGTGCAATTTATATGGATATAAATTGCAAAACCCTAGCCACAGCCGGTGATTTGCAAGAAACTCTAGTCGATAACCCCCTTCTTCTCCTCCTCCTCTTCATCCCACCGCCAGAAGCCCTCTGGAAAACCCTAGCTGCAATTACGAAGAGAGAAAGAGAGAGAAAGCTCAAACTCGTTCTCTGCCGCAATCGCGAAGAGAGAGAGAGAAAGCTCGTCAGATCATCATGCCGTCGATCGTCATCATCATCATCACCAGTTTAGATCGTGATGTGGTTTCACAGAGAGAGAGAGAGAGAGAGAAGCTTAGCGATGATAACACGACAACGATGGCGACAAAGCAGCAATGGGTTGCTACGATGCAACGGCGATGGTTCGCAATGGCAGAGCAGTGTCTTAAGACGCAATCGGAAACAACAGTCGGCGAGAGAAACGAGAAGGGGAGATCTAGGTTTGTATTGCATTCTCGCCGGGCGGAGAATGTGAAAAGGAGGCGATAGAGGCGGCTATCGCAGTGCAGGTGAGGCAGAGGAAGAGGCTGTGGTTCAGATTGTAAAAAGAGAGAGAGAAAGAGAGAGAGAGAGAGAGAGAGAGTGATGGTTAGGGTTTGGTTCTAGAATGAGGCATATATATATATATATATATTCGAGGGGCAATTTGAGAGAGAGAGAGAGATCGTGATGTAGTCTTAGGCCACTGGAAATCACATCTCACTCACTCTCTCTCTCTCTGAGGAAGTGAACAGTGTTTGGTTGTGGATTTATACATTGGTTTTTTGGTAATATTTGAAGTATATGAGGGGCATTTAAGTCATTATGCCCCTCAAAACTTAGTTGTTCGCTTAAGTTGTTTCTATAAGCACCTCTCAGCTAGCTTAGAGATTTAAAGCTGAAAATCACTTAAAATAAGCTATAATCAATCTCTAAAAAGTTATATCAAACACTCCAAAATTACTTATTTTAAGCTATAAACGGATTTAAGTTGAAAATAAACTCTACCAAATAGGTACATTGTTGTGGGATTACACTTTAAGTGAATCTTAATCACTAATGTAAAATTCTGGGACTTTGATGGGTGTTTGGTTTTGGGATGGCAGCAGTGCTGTTATTTGTATTAAGATTTTTTTTAAAAAAAATTATTTGTGAATATCAATTTATCTTCTTATATGTAAATTAGTATATTTTGAGTCATACAATTATCAAAATGTATTAAATTCACTCTCTTTATACCAACTTCAGAAGGGTGTATTTGTATAATTTTTATAATCGAAAGCTTCAATATAAACAGGTTCATAAGTGAGAGGAGTAAAATGATATTTACTAATAATTAAAGAGCTAGTGTAATTAACTCAAGAAATATTGAGTGTAACAATGATATTATCTTACATTGTGCCATTACCAATAAAAAATTATAAATGGACTAAATGGATAAATTTATTAACTCGGGAACTGATATTATTGTGGTTCCTATTATAAAATAAAGGATAAATTATAGTGATTTCTTTTGAGATTTACAGAAAATATAGTAAGTTTCATAATTTTAATATAATTGCACTAGGCTTCTTTAAAGTTATAATTCATATAATATTTGGTTCCATTTTCATTATAAATTCGTTAATTGTATGAATGCAAAATAATATTGTCATCTTTTTATATTGAAATATGTATTTTATTTTGCGTTTCTTTGTATCTTTATAATATCGGTATTAATTTTGGTCTGTTTATAGGAGAGATCAATATAATTATATCAAATCTATTAAACTTATTATATATATATATATATTATATCTCAAAAAAAAAATAGTGTAATTTATTCTAAAATAAAATTGGGAGATTGTTTGGTATGGTCAAAATAAGTGTATTTTTTAACTTTTTTATGAAAAGATATACAAAAAAATAGAGAGATGATATGATCCAAAAAGGATAAAAAGGTAAAAAAGTGTGGTAATATAGCTCATGCCAAACAAACTCACTGGGTAAATTATAAATACACCCACTGAGATTTATTTAAAATATGAATTTTCCTTATAGTTTTAGAAATTATATTATGTCCCTTAAAGTTTCTAGTTGCATAATAAATGACCTATTTTATTAATAAAGTATCAATTCAATTAACAGTTTTTAATAATATCATAAATATATTTCAATTAAGCGGTTATTTGAAATTATTTAAATAAGTGTACTTTTTGACTTTTTATGAAAAAACATACAAAAATAAATAGATGATATAATTCAAAAAAGATAAAAAATATATATATATATTTACTGTGTTTGGTTTCAGTTTTCTAAATTGAGTTTTTTGAAAATTGAATTTTTTATTTTTCATGTTTTTTGTTTTTGTTTTTGTTTTTAGTGAATATTTTTAAAATTTTAAGTATTTTTGTATAAAAGAATTGTTAAAAATTTTATTAAATAAAAATACAAATAAAAATTATTTATAATTTTTAAAATTACAAGAAATTATTTATATTTTAAATAAATATGATAGGGTGTTAAAGAGTAATGTTACAAATTCTAAAAATTTTATCAAATATCTTATATAAATGTGAAACTCACATAAAATTTACATAATATGAATCACGTATATAAAATATTGAATAATACTATATATACCAATTGATATACTAACTAATGTATCAATTGATGATATGACATAATTTAAGAGGTTTTTGAAATTTGTAATGTAATTAATTAATAGGATCAATAATAATGTCATAACTAATATTGATATACTAGTTAATATATTAATTAGTGCATGTAATTCTATCGTAAAATATTTAGGCCAAGTTTGGGAAGACTAAATAAGTGCACTTTTTGACTTTTTATGAAATATGGTTTGGATTTGGGTTGGGTTTGAAGTGATGTGCTAGAGAGGTGACGTGACTTAAATAAGATGATGTGACTTAAATAGTATAGTGACTTTTTGACTTTTTAAATTTTTTTGAGAATGTCAAACTTGGCCTTAATAAAAAATTTAATAACACGTTCTTAGCATTTTTTTAAAGAACCGTGCTATACACCCCCAGTGGGGGTCGCACCCCCAGTGAGGTGGCGCGCCCCCCACTGGCTGACAGCTGAAAAAAAAAAAAAAAAAAAAAACAGTGTGTTTTTTGTCCAATCAAGGGCTGCCACCTCACTGGGGGTCGAGCCCCAGTGGGGTCTGAAGCAAAATTCTTTTTTAAATTAAATCGAAAAAGGATATTACATTAGATGAGTAAAAGTCAAAGCATGTATTCAAGATGAATAAATGGTGGGTTGGTCCAACTGACACCTCCCTCGTGCTATCTCGAACAGTGTGATAAAGAAAGTTTGAGGTGTAGCAAATTACTGATTGGTTCACCGACGTGACATCACGTGTTAATTATGAGTCATATGTCTCTTTATATATTCCAATCACATATCAAAATTTTTAACTAAGGTCAAGTTTGGCATGATTGAAAAAAGACAAAAAGTTAAAAAGTCACTATCCTATTTAAGTCACATCATCTTATTTAAGTCACATCACCTCTCTAACACATCACTTCAAACCCAACCCAAACCCAACCCATATTTCATAAAAAGTCAAAAAGTGCACTTATTTAGTTTTCCCAAACTAGGCCTAAATATGTGTGGGGCTCATATAAGGCTTACGGAGTCTTAGATTCATGTAACATATTTAATAAAATTTTTAGTAAAATATTTGAGATTTTTAATATTACTCACCACGTAATATAAAATTTCAATAACTTCTCATAAACATATCATAAATTCATAATGCATTTCTTAAAAGTTAGGCTTGGTTTGGGATACAAAATAATACAAAAAGTCAAAAAGTCACTATCCTATTTAAGTCACATCATCTTATTTAAATCATATCACCTCTCTAACATATCACATCAAACCCAACCCAAACCCAACTCATATAACCCAATAAGTCAAAAAGTGTACTTTTTTAGAACATCCCAAACCAACCCTTAGGCCAAGTTTGG
>JAXFYN010001579.1:0-19022 GCA_036172215.1 Camellia granthamiana | reverse complement strand
GGGACCAAAGTGACACGAGCCCCAAACTATAGGGACTGTTAGTGTCACAATTGAAAAGTCAAGGACCAAAGTGACACGACCCCCAAACTATAGGGACTATTAGTGTAATTCACCCTATTTATTTTGGGGGTAATTTCTCCAAAATTCAATTATTGTGTAAAATTGGTATGTTTCTTTCTGCATTTGTTGGTTATGTGATACAATGAAATAATGTAAGAATTTTGATATGTGGTTATTATGGGCATTGCTTGTTCTAGATATGCTGATACAAAGAGAATTGAAACTCCAGCACAGGTTATTGGCATCAAAAGGCTTCCTCTTTCAGAGATTCCAATGAACACACCTTCCCCGGCTTCCTTTAAGGGGTCAAAAATACCAGGAGGTGAATGTAACATCAGTTCATGTTCTAGGGGCGTATCTGTTTGTATGATTGATGATAGTTTGAGTATAAGGACAATGGGTGTTGATTTGGAGAATGAGGCAGTTCCTAATTCATTTGAAACTTTGACAAGACAACTGGAATGTAGCGGCAGTTTATGCTCTGATGCCATATTTGTCAACGGAATTGAATCGATTGATGATAGTGTGAGTAAAAGGAAAACGGGTGTTGTGATGGAAGATCAGTCTGGGCTAAATTCTTTTGTTACTCCAGTGAGACAAGTGCAATTTTCTGCCTTGTGCAAGTCTTCATCTGTATATAGTGTTTTAGATGAGGATATTGACAATACCATTTTGGAAGAAATTGATGCTCTATGTGAGCAGAAGACAGTGGTAAACTAAGAGAGGGAGGAGTGCAGCGGTAATTTTCAAACGGAAATTCAGTCTGTTGAAGAGAATAGTTCGGAGCAAAAGACAAATTTGAGTTCTGTTTTCCCAGAGTTGTTGAAAACTGAAGGCATTATGAATTCAAGTGAGGATCAAGAATGTGCAGTAGGGGAATCGAGGATTTCAGTGGCTGCACAAAATGGAAGCATGCCAAAGGAATCTGTGAAATATATGGATTCTCTGAATGACAGGCAGCGGGAAGCTGCTTGTAGTGACATTTCTATCCCTTTGATGATTGTTGCTGGACCAGGAAGTGGAAAGGTCTGCATTTTATGATATTTTTCACTTTCTACTAATTTGTTCTTTGAAATCTTAGTTTGCTTTTATGCCTTGCTTATAGCTTGCTTTCACTTGTATAATGTCAGACTTCTACGATGGTTGGACGTGTTCTGATGTTGCTTAATGAGGTATTGCTAATTTGCTATATATTGCTTGACCATCTGGTTGATCATTACATTTGTTTGAATGTTTCTTAAACAGGCACTGGGTTTTCTCAAGTGATTGATTCGTTATTATTTTATCTTTACTTGATCTTTGTTTTGTCTTGTATGTTGTGTTTTATTATACTTTCTACTTCTGCTCTCCCCCACTCAAATATTTTACGGCATTGGTCCATCCAATATTCTGGCTATGACTTTCACTACAGCGGCTGTTTCTGAAATGAGAGATCAAATTGGAGCAGTGGCTGGGAAGGCAACAGCGAAAGAGCTTACAATCAGCACATTCCATTCATTTTCTCTGCAACTTTGTCGTTCACATGCTGAAAAGTATGCATATTTTGAAATTTTTCAAAGTATTCGTGACTTGGACTTGGAAATATATGTATGTTCAGGCTTACTTGTTGCCATCTTTTCAAAATACAAATTAACTGGAAATAATGCAATCTGAATTTCTGTTAGTGTTTAATTTTGTTCTGGTGAGCTTTTTGCAAAATAAGATTAAAATATTATAAATTGACTTAGGGTAGATCAAGCCACTTCAGGAAGTCAAAGTACTATATTTTCACATAATACATATAGCATGTGTGCATATAGTGTATTCTATAGGGCACATACTGTATCATTTTTCCGTAAGATATCAAAGATGCTATATGTATCGAAGATACTTATTGCTTTCATGTGCAATATGTCATATTTTTAATATTAAGTTTTCCCGAGCGACTAAAAACTGTGACGCCATAGTTGTCTAGTTCATGACATCATATGTACCTATTGAATTCAGTGGTTTTCTTTTATTTATTTTTCTTTTTTCTTTCTTCTTTTTATTTATTTATTTATTATTATTTATTTTTATTTACAAATTTTGCTGATAGTGAAATATCCAGAACCAGCTGGCATAGTACTACCCATGCTACCCCAGATTAGATGGTGAAAGTGAAACACTGAAACTTAATGCAACTTGATCCAGTAATGCTTTTTTCCAATGACTTGAACAGTGTTTTTTTCTAATGACTTGAACAGTATTGTGCATTGCAGGGGGCCCGCCCCCGGGCTGTTCCCCTTAGCTGCTGTATCTGCTCTCTCTCTCTCTCTCTCTCTCTCTCTCTCTTTTTGCTTCTGTGATGATGTCTTTTTTTTTCCTTCTTCTTCTTCTTCTTCTTCCTCCCCCTTCCCCTTTGCTGATGTCTCTGGTGTTTTTTTTTTTTCCTTTTTCTGCTGTCTCTATTTTTTTTTCCCGCTTTTTTGATGCTGGCTTCTTCTTCTTTTTCTTCTTTCTTCTTCACTGCTGTCTCTGTTTTTTCTGCTGTCTCTATTTTTTTTTTTGTTTGTTGTTGTTGCTGCTCTTCGATGCTGTCTTCTTCTTTCTTCCTGTTGGATGTGTATTATTTTACCTTTGAAAATTGGAATGCTATGTAATATGTACTTTTATGAGAATTATTTTATAATTTGCCTTAGTTACTTTTTTTAAAAAAATTCTTTATCTTAATACTTACATGCTACGAATCATTGGTCTATATTAATTTATCTATTTTTACTGAGATTGTGAGCGTTACTTCAATAAAGTCTGCTCCTCGCCTTGTGCCTAAGCCCCAAGAGACATTTGGCACCTTGGTTCGCCCTGAGCCTTTAAAAACACTGAACTTGAAGTTCTTGAATGAATTTCTGTTTTGGCAGACATTGAACTATGTTTATTTGTTCTTCTGCTGGTTTTTTCCTTGCAATTCCAAGCATATATTATATGTGTCTGCTGCAATGTTTCTCTACAATTAACTTTATTATTCAATGTTGGATGGTAAACCATATTATCGGGCCATACAAGCATACAAACCTGTGAATCAATGCTAGAAAATTATTATTCCAGTTTGAGGGTCCAAATTTTGGCTGCCTAGCATCTTAATGATCCAAACTATCTTGAATGGATGGTAAGCACTAGCTGGATTACATGATTGTGTTTTTCTTCTTTTGTAGAGCTATACTTGCATATGAGACTATTTGAGACCTACCTAATAATTGTATTTTTTTATTTTGAAAGGAAGATAGATTTATGTCACCATAAAGATCTGAGCACACTATTAGAATGTTTTAGAATAACTGCTTCTAATTTTATATACTATATTCCTTGGATTTAACAAAGTTCAAAACATAGAAGGAACCTCTTTGGATGTGGGGTAAGGTTGTGTACATTTGATTCTCCCCAAACTGCATAGTTGCTTGCAGGAGGTCTTGCATTGCGCTATGATTCATTTAATTCACTTTTTATGAAGGCCATCAATTCTTCTCTATATTCTCACAAGTTTGGTTTGATTTACACTCGCAACATCAAGCTTAAGGAGTGAGTTATTAGTTTCCTTTTTTTATGTAAATTTAATTTAAATCATAGTTGTGGATAATTTTTACCCCTGTATTTGTAGAATATGCTAGTTCTTAAAGCAGAAGAATTTGTGGCCATTGAACCCTTGAAAGAGTCATCACATTATCAGCTTAGTACACTCAGTAATTCATATCTTCATTTTTTTGTGTCTTACTTTTATGCAGCCACTTTAGGTTCCTTGTTATTGTAGTCCTATCTTGGTATTTTGCTCCAATCCGATTTATTCTTAAATGAATAACAACCTAATGTATAACCATGCAACAGGTTAGGTCGCACACCAGAATTCTTGATATGTGGGCATGGGCAACAAAGAAGAGCAATCATTGAGGCTGTGAGCCTATTGGGAAATGGAAAGAATAGGCAAAATCAAGATGCTCATAGACATGATGAACAGTTAAAGATGTAAATTCTCCACAATATTTCAAAGATAAGTCAAAGAAGTGGCAGAAGTTTGTAGCTCAAGTAAGTGGCTTATTTGCATTGGTAATATTTTGCCATATTTTCTAATCTAAAAGCTTAGTGATATGTGGTTCTTCCTCTAAATTGAACTCTTTCTTTTTCTTTCTCCATTTTATATGATTAATGAACCAAACCAGCAAGATTTAATTATTTATTTTTTTGCAATCTGATCTCCAACATTTTCTTGTCTTTTGTAGAACTTGATTAGTGTCTTATGAGCTTGTTCTTGATAGATTTAAGTAAAGAATGAATTTGTTTGTTTAAGATTTAAGTAAAGAATGAATTTGTTTTTTTTTTTTTTTTCCTGTTTAGAAGAATAGTAGGACATAATTATTGGCTCTGCTGTAATATCTAGTTAATTCTGCTTTTGATGTAAAGCTAACATTGAACGTTGAATTTCTCATTCCATGTGAGCATGTGTGTGTGTGCAAACTTGTGCATAGGAGCAAATAATAAATTCTCATGGGTTATGGGGAAGTGCTGGGTGATGTTTGTAAAATTGAGGCGTGAACTGCCACATCGTGGCATTTCTGCTTTTTCTGATTGAGGCTTGGCTGCAACTCCTTGTAACTGCCACATCTTCTCTTGGCCTTTCATGGCTTTGCCACCTGTCACTTCTTGCTTCCTTTCCATAACTGCTTGTGATCGCCCTTTTCTTTATTCCAACTTGTGATTTTATTCTGGTGAATGGCTTTAACTGCTGCATTGACCCATGACTTGACCCGTCACGTGTCCTTTTCATAAAGAAGTACATGTTGCTTGCATTTTGTTGCCACCTCTAGGTCTGTTGACAGACCTCTATAAGAAAAAGGGGCACAAACAGGTGAATCAAATGTTAAGTTGGATTTGTGAGTGTTATATTTCTTTTTTGATTGTTAGAGTCGAGTCACATGAAGTTTTTACAATGGACAATAAGTTTTTTTGCCATTCATGTAATTTACATTAAATTCTTGTGATGCTTGATTGAGCTTGGCCTGAAGAAGGAACTGTATGAATTGTGAGTATACGCTTTTAATTCTTGAAGTTACTTTTGCAATTTAATCGCTGTCCAGAGAAAATTCAGCAAAACTGGAACTATTAATATAGCTGCAAATTGGGATAGTAATAGTCGGCCCAAACTCAGCTTGTGTAGCTCAAAATATTGGTGATTTGCCTCATGTTTAATGAGATTATATCTATTTTCAAATTGTGGGGATGGGCTCTGAATTCATTTCTTTTAAATAGTTGTGAAAGGACTATTCTGTATTTTAAAAAAGGAGCCAGGCTAGGGTGGTTGGTGGGACACAAAAGGTAGAAAATAAAATTCAAGAAGAATTTCTTTCACTTTTTCTTTAGTTTGTACTTTGTAGTATAGCAAGTTATCACCTTTATAATTGTTAATAGTATTTTACGGCAGTGTCCTCCACTTTATGACATTGGTGTTTGTTTGTCATTTATGCATGTTATAGCAGCATTAATGCAATCTAATTTCAGGCCAAAGCTTCTGGAAAGACTCCTGAAGATTGCCATAAAGTGGGTGATGCCATAGGGGTAAGCAGAAATTAAGCAGTTTCTTCCATCTTTTCTTTTGCTGCTATTTTGATTAGTTTTTAACTATTCTGATCTTTGAGTGTGGTTTAGGCGGCAATTCTTCAAAACTACAATGACATATTAAGAACTTGTAATGCTCTGGACTACCATGACTTAATCAACTGTTCAGTGAAGCTGCACAGTGATTTTCCTGAAGGTTCATGTCATCTCTACGTGTTTAATAAACTAATAATCTGCAATTGTTATCATGTTTCAACTAACAGTTGCTTTTCATTTGAAGTATTTAAGGAGTGCCAGAAGTCAAGGAAAGAAATTGTGATAGATGAATTTCAAGACACAAGTAGCATGCAATATGGTCTGCTGCGGATTCTTGCAACTCATAAACGCATAACTATTGTTGGTGATGAAGATCAGGTTTATTTTGTGTTTGTTACAATTATTTTGCAATTTTCTAGTTTTTCCCCCCTTCTCACTTATTTAATTCATTCTTCTATTATCACTAAAAAACAACGCCCAATTAGAACACATTATTCTTCTATTATCACTCTTCTTAAATATTCTGTATCTCTTACTGCAGTCAATTTTCAGTTTCAATGGCGCTGATGTATCTGGATTTGATTCATTCCGTAAAGATTTTCCAAACCACAAAGAAGTATGATTTAATTTTACATAGCTATTATTGTCATGTTATGTGCTTTGGCTGAGTTTAAGGAGTGCCAGGAGTCATGGAAAGCAATTGTGATAGATAAATTTCATATTTCACTTCTTGTGATAAGTTTGGGAATGAAGGCTTTTTAAATATGTTTCCTTATCATTGATCGTGTGCAAATTTTAACTCAGGTTAGATTAAATAAGAATTATCGGTCCACCCGCTGTATCGTTGAAGCTGCATCATCTCTTATAAAAAATAATTTGAACCGAGGCCAGCTAAAGAATGTTCTCACTGATAATTCTTGTGGATCGAAGGTAATCATTGTTAAAATTGAAACCAAACTACTAACTCTTGTTGAAGCTGGTAAGTGATTCTGTATTCTTTTGACTCCATATGCAGATTTCTGTAAAGGAATGTTGTAATGAGGTTGCACAGTGTGCATTTGTTGTTGATAAGATCTTAGAAATTACATCTGAAGGTTCATCTGCTAAGTGCTCTTATGGCAATATTGCTGTTCTTTACCGGAGGCAGGTCAAGCATACCTTCTATAATGAGTTTCCAAGAAAAAAAAAAAAAAAAAACTTTTGTGACTTTTCTGAACAGTTTACGGCTACATCAGGTGTCAGGAAAAGTGTTTCAAGCAGCTTTCTCAGACAGGAAAATACCATTCAACATTCATGGTGTGGCCTTCTATAGAAAAAAGGTTGCTGACTCCCCTGTTGTTCATAAATGGAAATGTTATTTGTTGATATCTGTACATTTGTAGAGCTATACTGCACTCCAGTAATCTTGTTGCTAGTGGATTGGAATTGGCTTTTGATTGATGCACTCAAAAATGCAGAATTCCTTCAGCTTTTCTTTAATGCCAATATTTATTTCAGAAACTACTGTAATTTGCAACAGTTTTCCTGTATGAAATGTGAGCACATCTTGTTCCTTTGTTGTCCATTTTATAACATGCATGCACAGAAAGTTTAGCATGATTATTGGTTATGAGCCAACTTATCTTTTCTTATAATAGGTAGTCAAAGCCATAATTGCTATGCTTAGAACAACGTTGCCTGGTTGTGATGATGGTTCTTTTTGCGGAGTGTTCAAGGCTTTACTACCTTTTGACAAAGAAGAGAAGAAAAAGGTATTTGCTTTTATAATATTTATCTATCTCATTCTTCCCCAATTGTGTTGTTTGTGCATACCCCACCCACCCCCCCCCACCCCCGTGTATATATGGCTATTACCAAAGTTTGCTGCTCTCATATCTGAGGTCATTGACATTTCATTTTCCTATTTGCTTATCTGTTGCAGGTAATTGATCATATTGATAAAATATCAACTGTAAGGAGATGCGGCTTTATATCAGCTGCATGCGACATATTTAGTGCAAAGATTTCTGGTACATTTAAAAGGTTTGTTCTGACATTCTTTTCTGGAATCATTTCCCTGTTGGATAACATCATTGAAGCAAGTTTACCTGACCACACTATTTGCACTCAATATGCTAAAAATGATACAGATTGTTATTTATTTCGAATTTTATATGCTAACTGGCCAATTGAATTTTCTGGTTGATACTATAACATTTTTATTTAGACAAGCTACATCTTGCATACTTTCTTTTAGTTATTAAGAATGTCCTCTTATTTCAATTCCATTGTTAGATGATGGCTTGTCACTGGTAGTAAGAAGGTTTATCGTTTCCAAATTTGGATTGAGAAGAAAATAAGATAGAAGAAAATTCTGGAAGCTTGAAATTAAAGAACTGGAGTTTGTAAAGGGAACTTCAAAAATTAAAATACATTCATGGATTTGGTAGAGACTCGAAGAGTAAAAAAATTGCCGACGCAATGCTTTAGCTTGAATACTGAAAATTCCAAGCCATGGCAATTGAATTCCACTATTTGTGTACTTGAATATGTAATGAGTCGAATCATCATGGCAAAAGACCACTTACTGCAGTTAGCACACATGCAATGAAATTATTGTATTTCTCATATTTTTTGCCATTTATTTCTATGTTTGTTTTAAGGGAAGAGTCTTGTAAAAATGAGGTATATATCTTGCAGAGTTTTTTATTTTTATTTTTAAAGCACGGGAAGTAAGAGAAAAAAAAAAAATATAATATATATTTTTTTGTTTCAATGGCAAGTGAAGATGTCAAATAAAGAAAAAGTGAAATTTTCATATTTTCAAGGATACATCTACATGCAAATGCTTGAAATAATCAATGGAGTAGTGCTGCTGGAAATAGAGTCTGAAGGCACTGCTTACACGGCATGGACGAGTCAACACAATAATTTAAAAAAAACTACAGGACACAAAACGTGAAGGACATGCACAAAATACTTGATTTTATATATCTATTATACATTATATATATGAATATTTCATTCAAATATAATAAGAATATTTGATATCACACTAATTTCTTAAGTTAAAGGAGGATCGATTAATAGATATTTTCTTTTATTATTAGTCTAGAGTTATTTTTTTCAAACTTGTTATGTGTTTCATGTGTGTCTAGGTTATGGACGAGAGTGTCTCCCAACTGTCCGAAGCGTGTTTTGAGTCTAAAGAAATTTGAAAAATAATAGTACATGTTTGGACGTGTGTCCGACAGTGTCACAAGTGTCCGATGAATGTTGGGAAGTGTCCAACAAAGCATGCCACCTGTCCGTGCTTCTTAGGTTAAATGTGTTTATTTTCAAGTGGTTTCTTTGGTGAAGCTACCCCCCCCCCCTCCCCCCCCCCCCCCCCCAAAAAAAAGAAAGTATGGGAGTTGGCCTAGTCATTCTACACAAACATTTTAGTCATGTGCATTTTATTATTATTATTTGATCAGGCAAATTGTTGTGACATTGATGCTGGCATAGAGTATGAGCATTGGCCTTTTCAATTATGTGAGATTTATGTTATTTGAAAATATTTCAACTCGCATCGTTTTACTGAATGTGAATGTTGAATCTCGTAACCATATAATTATGACTCTTGTTGTATGTTGTAGGAATCAACTTACTAAAGGACGTAAGGTGTTATTTTCACTAGACATGATATCGAAACTTGTTCAAAGGGTAAATATATTTATTTATTTTTTGTATTTTTAATGAGTTGAATCAGTAGATTTTTCTTATTGGTGAATGCACAATGCATGCCATTTTCCAAACATTTCTCGTTTTCCCATCTCAACACAATGTACAGCTAGATTATATATCAATTCATGAAAAATCATCTTTTATACAGAAAATAGGACAGTGGATACAACACACTAGGAATCTCTAGTTACGTGTCTGCAAGTAGGCTATACAAGCACTACCAAAGCCATTTTACTGGTACTAACAGGAAGGATCGACACCTAACCGCGCGGGTTTCTGGACTCTTACCAAGGACAAACAGGCCAACCTAATAAAACCACAACCACACCCCCAACTAGATTCACCACGGTATTCACTCATTTTTCTCAAAAACTGTTACATTTATAATGTTCAATGTGAAATGATGCACCATGCACAATGGATGAGATAGTAGTTTCAATTTAACCTAATCCTCATGCAATGTCTACAACAATCAGAACTATCCTTGTCACTGCTTCATTTCGCCCCTAATAGAATGATGCCGTGATGGCTAGTAATCCGAGATTACCGAATGCCAAGTTATAATGATTCACACAACAGAGTATACATATAGGGCAACATGTGCGGAAGCATTAAATTCAAATCTAATTAGTCCATAAGAGTTGTGCATAGATTAAATGAAATGACATGCAAATTAACATGGTTTTACAACTTGAAAACAAGATAAAATAAAGTGCATATTACATCTTGATCAAAAGGCTTCTCAAGCCAAAACATACAAAAGAAATGAATTACGAAGCCAAGAAGCATAATCTTCAAGATGAATACAAAAGCATAAAGCAAAACACATCTTCCAACAAAGCTTAGGCGACATTGCCTTCTTGATCATCACTTACATATATATATATATAAGGGAGAGGGGTGAGCTAAAAACTCAGTGATATAAGTAATAAAGGTTTGAATGAATGATATTTGAGATTTTTGCCAAAATAATACATATAATAACTTGTAACAAAACAAGGGATGAACCAAGTCCATCAATCAAAGTCTTTCAAAGCTTCAAGGGATGTTTACTAACATTTACATAATACAAGGGATGACATTCATTGACAAAACAAGGGAATAACTGACCCAGAATTAGTTAGACGAGCCCACCCATCGGTGGCAAGGGAGATATGTCAAACAAGGGTGCTAGTTGCATTAAAGTCCCCTAGCACTAAGGACCTTTTAAGAATGTCATCAAAACAAACATAATACTTGATACAAAAACTAAGGGATAATCATTCATACTTGATCAAATACTTTTCCAAAATAAAGCAAAGCTTTTATTAAAATATTATAACATAACTTTATTAAGAATACCACTCACACTAGCTCTTCGAATGTAGGGCTTAAGGCAAGGATCTAAGACCTACAAATACATGACAAAGTCTACTAAATGCATTTCGAGAAAATAAGAAGAGATGCTCAAGGATGGGTATGCAATGGACTCTCAAAATAAGTTTCAAAGAAGTAAAATAGATCTCGACATTTCCTTCCAAAACCAATTCAAGACAAACAAAACATGTGCTGGGGTTAAAAGTGGCTCAGTTAGCATCTCCACTCAGGGTGGAGTCACCTGATGGTGGTAAGGTTGTGTTGGACTAGGGGTGTCAGGGTTGTGAGATAAAGGTTGCCGGTCGCTGACTTCCTTTTACTTTTGTGTTGATTGATATGTTGAGTTTTGATGTTATTTTGGGTATAGATTGGTTGTCATCTTGCTGGGCCATTATAGACTGTTATCGTTAGAGTTACGGTGTGCACCTCGAGTGGTGATTGTTTTTATTTCCTAGGGGACCGAGTTGATAGAGTCTTGTTGCCAGTGTATGATCTGCGTG
Source organism: Camellia granthamiana (assembly GCA_036172215.1). NCBI lineage: Eukaryota > Viridiplantae > Streptophyta > Magnoliopsida > Ericales > Theaceae > Camellia > Camellia granthamiana. Next base: position 7,800 of record JAXFYN010001579.1, on the reverse strand, counting down.
GTCGGGGTGAGCTTAGTCTTCTTCTTGCTATTTTCTTGGGTGTTGAGAGTGATGTGGTCAGAGTTGAGTTGCCGAGAGTAGTTTGTGAATACCCGGACACTTTTCTAGAGGATCTCATCAGTTTATCATCTCACTGTGAGATTTAGTTCTCTATTGATTTAGTATTTGGCATGACACTGATTTCCATGGTACCGTATAGATTTGCACCCGCCGAGTTAAGTGAGTTGAAGATTTAACTCTAAAAATTATTAGATAAGGGCTTTATCCGCCCAAGTACTTCGCCTTGGGGAGTACTAGCTCTCTTTGCCAAGAAGAAGGATGGCACATTGCTACTTTGTATTACTATCGGAAGTTGAATTACTAGTAACCCCCCTTAGTTTAATTTAAATTTCACTTTTTAATCTCTATAATTTCATATTGAACTATTGAATCCTTACACTTGAAATTTAATTTTAATTTGGTCTTTCTATTTGACTTAGGGGTTCAAATGAATGATTTTGAGATTTCAAAATAAAATTTAGGGGGACTTACGTATATGTCCTAATAGATAGATTTATCGTCCAATAGATACTATGATAATTAATGACATTTTTTTTATCAAACACTATTAAAACAATGTCATTAATTGTTAATTTTCAGCGACAGTTTGAAAATTGTCACAAAAAATGTCACTAATTATAAGTTTTAGCAACAGTTTAAAAAAATCGTCACAAAAAAATGTTACTAATTTTCAATTTTCAGCGATAGTGTGAAAATTTGTTATAGAAAAATATCACTAGTTGTAAGTTTTAGTGACAATTTATAAAAATTGTGACAAAAAATTAACTAATTGTTAATTTTTAGCAACATATGCAAAAAATCGTTACAAAAAATTATTTTTAGCGATAATTTTACTATAACTAATTTTCAATAAGATTTGATGGAAATTAAATCCAACTATTAGGATCTATTGGTAGTTTATCCTAAAATTTACTTTAAGTCAAATTATACAAATTGAAAGTATAATTTTCCTTTAAAAAATTAAAAATAAAAACTATGATGGTGATGTAATTGGAAAAAATAGAGGCCTATAACATTTTCCATCCCATTGATTCAACAAAAGTCCAAAGTCAATGAAATATGGATTGTTGCACCGAAGTCACTCGAAATGTCTAAAGGTATGAATATGGTTTGCCTAATGGCATGGCAAGGTGGTGTTCTATTTCTTAGTTTGGTGAAGAGTTGAGTGCAATAATAGAGTTGGGGTAGGAGGAGAGTGTCGCAGTCTCAAAAATTTTAAAAATATTATATATTATATTAAAAAATTTAAAAATAAAAACTGTAATTGTAATGTAATTGAAAAAATCGAGGCCCACAACATTTTTCCTCCCATTGATTCAACAAAAGTTCGAAGTCAATGAAATTTGGATTGTTGCACCGAAGTCACTCGAAATGTCTCAAGGTACGACTAAGGTTTGGCTAATGGCATGGCAAGGTGGTGTCCTATTTCTTAGTTTGGTGAAGGAGGTGGGGTTGAGTGTAAGAATGGATTTAAGAAGTGGAGGAGACGATTGCAGTCTCAAAAGTTTTTAAAATATTATATATTATATTAAAAATTTTAAAATAATTTAAAATTATGAGAGTTTATATTTTTAAACATACTTTTGCAGTTTTATAGTGATAATTTTGAATCTATCCCTAATTGAGTGATCGGGAAACAATTGTAATTGATGTGTGGCTATGTGGCATAAGCCAGGTGGTTGTCCAAAGAACACATATTTAGTTTTGGAGTTTCTAAAAATATTTTTAAAATTTTTAATTTGTATTTTTTTATTTTTAGTATTTTATTTTTAATGTTTTAATCATTTTTTTTAATTGTATGTATTTACTTAATCTAATAAATACACTTTTTCATCAACCTATAATAATTTTTAATGATTACAATTGAATGGTAATTTTCCCTTAATTTTTTATTAGCACCTATTATAGCCCATTTTTAATAAAAGAACCTTGGAAGATCAAAGTTTATAACGTTGTTTTTTTCATGACAACTTTCTATAAATTCTTAATAAATTATAAATCTTTTTACTAACACTCACACTCACACTCACACTCACAACATGTGTAATTATTATATATAATCATATTTCTTACTTTCATCAGTCAATAAATATTCAATAATTCAACAACACTATTATCTTTTAGTCTTTTGATTAAGCCATCCAATGCCTTAATCAACTCCAATTTGGAATGTCGAGCAAAATGTCTTAGTTATGGACCAGACATTGCACTATAAATAGCAAACTCACTAATGATATTAGACACAAGTTACACAGACCAAATCCAAATTGTTCTGTTTGTTCGCATGATCATGGGTTTATCCATGACAACTACGTCAACTCTTTTTTACATTGCCTTTCTCACCATTGCAGCATTTCATAATTGCTTTTGCGATGGAAGCTCCAATATTGTTTGCTTTGAAACTGAGAGGCAAGCCCTACTAAATTTCAAGCATGATCTTAAAGATCTTTCAAACCGATTGTCCTCTTGGACTGGTCAGGAATGCTGTCAATGGGCTGGTGTTGTCTGTGACAACTCAACTGGCCATGTCCATGAGATCCACCTTCGTAATCCTTATGGTAATTATGAACTCGAGGTGAGTATGAAACTTATTTGAGGAATATGTTAGGGGGCAAGATAAATCCTTCTTTGCTCGATTTGAAGCACCTTCGTCACTTGGATTTAAGCAGGAATGATTTTGAAGGGGCTCACATTCCTAACTTTATTGGCTCAATTGGAAGTTTGAGATACCGCAATCTGTCTTATGCTGGATTCAGTGGAATCATTCCTCATCAGTTAGGAAATCTTTCCATGTTGCGTTATCTTGGTCTCTGCAATGTTTTTGATGATTATGGTGAACCAGAACTACGTGATGATAATTTCCAATGGCTTCCAGATCTTATTTGCGACCGCCATAAACCGTCGTAAATAATAAAAAAAAGTTGCAAAAAACCTTTTGCGACGGCTCATGCGATGGCAAATAGGGGTCGCGAATGTGGGGGTGGCAAATACTTTTTGCAACGGCAAAGCAACAGTCGCAAATTATTCGCGACCATCTAAACTACTTATAGCGACTGCTATTTTGCCGTCGCAAAAAACAAAGAAAAACAGTAACATGATTTTTGGTGACCATCTTGTTACCATCGCCAAAAAAAAAAAAAAAAAAAAAAAAAAAACCAAGAAGCATAAAAGCGTAACGTTAAGCACTCTAGGAATAGCAATGATAAGAATTCAGACAGTATAACATTGCAATTTAATTAGGCATTCCATTTGGATTCTCACACATGGCGTCTCAAGAAATTCATCTTAGTGAGATCTGATTCATTATTTTTTATATTGCCAAAATATGACGGAACAAAGTGGCAGAACCAAAAGAAAGTTGTTGGATAGAAAAATTTAGTAATATTCAACATTTTGGATCTCTATTGCAATTGAACTCTGATACTAAGTGCGCACAGTGTAACTTGCTCTCTATTCCTTTTCCATTACCTGCTCCTTCAAGACAATCAATTTCAACTACCATCACTGTTATTCGAAAGTACAAGCCTTATTAATAGAAGAATACGTGCAATCCTAGTATCCATTAGAATGGCCCCACAAACCATACTTTTCTATGTTCCTTGAAATTTTGACAACACCAATGTCATCCCATGTTCCTAATTCCAGTATTCCAACATTTCAAGTATTCCAACATTTCAATCATGCACTACACATGTAGGAATGAAACTAATTCGAGTTTCCCACAGTTCACTAGGTGACATGGATATTTTGATTTAATAAAATATTCACATGCAGATTAGTTTAAAACAGTGACAAGTCTTAGGCAACCACATACCATGAACCAAGGCTGATCCAGTGTCATTGGGCATCTCAAACTGAAGCTTCATATACCGCTGATTGCTTCTTGTAATTAAGTACTTTGGATGAGTAAACGTAAAGACCTATACCAGTACAAAACAAGATCTAATTTTCAGGAACCAATATTTAAAGTTCACAAACCACAAATCTAAAAATCCCTATGAAATTGTTATCAAAGGAAAAACTCACAGGTTGGGAGGGCGCAAGCCTTGCAACACGGTGCAGTTTGACAACATAAGCAGTTTCAAAAAAGATTGACAACAACAATCAATCACATGTGGCCAAAGCACAAAAAAGATGTTAGCACATACATCAATTGAAATTAGAGACAGACGACCAGCATGATGGCACTTCTCTAGTTTTGACATAAACCTCTTGCTCTTTGATATATCTTCTTCGGAGTGACATACAGTTCTCCTTCATCCTTTTCAAGGGCTTTGTATATGAACTTTTCATCTTCTTTAGCAGTTGTTAAGGTCAACTTGAATGCAGGGATGCCCAAAGCAGCCAACCCCATCACCTGAAGGAACTGCAGTTGTCAGAAAAGCTGGTTCATTTGGTACAACAGTTCAAAAAGGCAAATTTAATATAAATCTGAGAGCACCTGATCCTGAATAAGAGAAAGTAAAGGACAGACAACAAGAGCAACTCCATCAAGAAGAATAGCTGGAAGCTGGTAGCAGAGACTTTTCCCTCCACCAGCAGCCATAATAACCAAAACATCTCTTCTACTCATAATTGCACTTACAATCTGGTGACAATTGAGCATTATTAGTAAATATGTATACGTAATGTAGCTACAGCAATTTTAAAACAATTAATACTCATCAAATGATCCCAAATATGCAATATACATGCACTAATATTGTCATGACCCGAACCCGCCCCTATGGGTTAAGGACATAACCGGCCAGTAATCAAGGGATTACCTACGGCCTCAAACCATTCCAGACATAACTCAACAGAGTAAAGGGGCCAAACGGAAGCAATTTCAAACTTTTGTCCGTAGAGCTGTGCAAAAATGGCACGTCATAACAAACCATGCATATACATGTTAATAAATTACATCAAAGTATGTGCTAACACAAAGTTCTGTACATGCAGGATCATTCGAGTCTAGGTCAGCCAATCAAAACTATATACAATCAAAAACCAAAGTCCCCGCCAACATGACAAAATAAAAAGAAGATAGCAAAAGGGCGAAGACGAGTCTCGTGCGTGAGACGTAAGGGCTGACTCTTTAAAACTTGGTTGTTCTACCCAAACTTCACTGAGGTTGGGTTTGGACCTCTCTTGGCTCACCTACAAACACATGAATAAGCGTGAGCGAAAGCCCAGTGAATAATATCAAATAAAGAAAATACACGAACAGTATTTAGAACAATATACACCAAACGGCCTTAGGCCCAATTCGTATTTCTATCAGGCATATATATAAATATGTATAGGTCAAGTGACTGCGATTCCAAACACATCAAACGGCCTTGGGCCCAATTCGTTCTTGTCCGACGGCCTTTGGCCCAATCATTTGTGTCATACGGCCTCTGGCCCATCCATTCACGTCATACGGCCTCTGGCCCATTCATTCACGTCATACGGCCTCTAGCCCATTCATTCATGTCATACGGCCTCTGGCCCATCCATTCTTTCATTCATGTCAAACTGGCCTTTGGCCCATTCATTCTATCATTCATGTCAAACTGGCCTTTGGCCTATTTATTCTTTCATTCGTGTCAAACTGGCCTTCGGCCCATTCATTTGGCGTAGCAAACATTTGTCCACCATTCAAATTAACGAACTTATAAGACTTACATAGGAGTAAGCAATTGGACAAATAACATAGTTTAGATATCTCTATAAAGATATGACTCACAGTGATCGGCGGGATGATTTGCCTTGATGCTCGACCCTATACATTCCATGAACACAATGGGTCACAAACAATCCAATTCGTTCTAAATTCACATATTCCTCTTTAGGCTTCATTCTTACCCTTGTAACTCATTTACAATGCTTAATGCATGCCTAAGAGTACTTAGAAGTGAAAGAGAATGGAAAATGGAACACATAACACATTTACAAAATTTCAGAAACAGGGGTCCCCGCTCGAGCGTGGACTTCCCCGCTCGAGCGGACCCATTAGGTCTGCAAAAGTTCTGGTTACCTCGTTTTTATGCTCGAGCGTGAGTTCGGGCGCTCGAGCTGAAGGTCATTCCACATAGCTCCCCGCTCGTGAACTTCCCCGCTCGAGCGGACATCCATGACTGTAAAAATATTGGGAGCCCGTATTTTACGCTCGAGCGGCGGTTCCCCCGCTCGAGCGGACATCAAGAATTCTGGGTTTTCCAGAACTTGTTCTTGAGCTCAAATTCGACCTTCAAAGGTCCAAAACCCACAATTATGGTTTCAAAACATGCAAATACAATATATAGCACATGGATGTAAACAACATGAGGCCAATCATTCAAAATCATGGTCCAATTCTTCAAAATTAATCATGGCTCATGCATTCAACTCTCATATAAGCTCCACATCTTTAATAATCAAACATGCATGTCAATTTTGACCTCATTTCTATTTCAAATGATGCAATTGGTGTTCATTCTCATGAAACTCAATAAAAACATGCTTGCATGTATGATCCAACTCTCAATCTTTCATAATTCACATATTACATGCTAAATTATGTACTTTCATAGGAATTCTCTACATGCATGCACACATGGACTTCAAACTCATCAAATACAACACAATTCTTGTTCTTGATCACCAATTTACTTTGAATTCACAAAATTACAATATTAAACTCATGAATTCCTAACCAATTACTCACCTAGAAGCTTAATCTTCCCAATTTATGATCAAATCTTGAGTTGGTCTTCAATTTATTCAAGCTTCTTGAGCAAACCTTCAATTTCCTACACTCTCTCTCTCTAATTCGGTTCTCTCACATTCTAGAGAGCCAAAATCAGCCAAAATGAAATAAAAGAGAGGAATTGAGTGTATAAAGGTCCTTTTGTAGTCCCACTAATCAAATTTGATTATAGCTAATTAATGGCACTTAATTAATCGTTCTGAATCTAATTATTTTGATCCGAATTAATTTTTAATTAAATTTCACCGTAGGCTCTAAAAATTACACTGATCAGAATGGCGTAGTCAATTTCGGTTCATATGGCCGATAAGGCCCTCAATTTAAATTCCAAAGCAGATAATCAAACAGATATTCCTACGGTGAACAGATAGAAATTCAAAACCACATATTTTCATATAAATGGCACACAAAATCATAGCGAACACATAATCGCATTCATAATAAGGACCAATTAGCATAATACGGAACAGGGTTATCACAAATATTACCACAGAAGACGATACAAAAATGAAATACCGGTAAAGGAAAAAATGAGAACAAAGAAATTCTTGTGATCTTTGAATAAGATAATATTGCTAAGAAAAGTAAGTAGGTCCACTTCCAATTCATTAATTCTACAGGGGATGCATGGAATTGAGGCTATTTTAGAGTGTGTACCACTAATATATCTACATATTGGGCTATGGCTTAGCTATCGAGACTTAGGCCTTAGTAACTATATTTGGATCTTACAACTTATCAACATCACTTCCAACATCAAAAGCCTCTCCTGTCAGATATATTCAAATACAAACATCCAGAACATTTGTAGCCATTCAAAAAGAAAAAGAAAAAGACACAGACACAGACACAGATGTACAACTACAGAAAAAGAGAAAAGAGAAGCAACAAAAATCTAAACCTTATTTGTAGACCTCATAAAAACACAACCTATGACCCTTCAAAATTAGATAATAAAGTAACTTCACTCTTCCAAAAATAGAGGATCTCCTATGCAAAGTAATCCTACTTCAAGAGACACCTTTTTC
>JAXFYN010001578.1:0-19026 GCA_036172215.1 Camellia granthamiana | reverse complement strand
AATTGACTACAACACAGCCTAGCAACACCCCACACTCCAGAAAAGGAAGCAGAGCAGATCATGGCCGTCACCAAAGCTATACATCAGATATAATTCAGATTGCAGATCAGTCTTCATAACAAGCAGACTGCACAACAGATATACTTCAGATTTTCGCAGATGCAAAGCTGGGTGAGGACACCTAAACCCAGAACTTACACAGCCTACACCTCTGGCCTTAGTTCAGAATTTCCACCCTTTAGAACAACAGCATAGCTACACCACACAGATGCAAATCTTCACACTACCACCCTTCAGAGTTTCCACACTGCAACACACATTAGTTCCTCACACATATGCAAAGCTTCACAGCACAGATGACATCACAACAAAACACAATAGCAAAGGCACACTACAGCAGTTCACAACAGCCCCAACAAAAAAAGGCACACTATATCAGTTTAACCCATGCCACCTACCCCTCCCAAACACCTCCTGATTTGCCTGAGATTGGTTCCAAAATCCTGCACAGAGAATTGAAAATCTCATAGATATGGATTTACCCAGAAAGCAATCCTGTTTTTAATTAATTCACAGAGATCCTCTAAATTTGGGGGAGATGCTCTGAAGACGCACTCATTCCTGCATCTCCAGACTGACCACATCACGGCCAATGGAATTGCCCCCCATAATACTTGATGTTCACACTAAATAAAAACTGATATAAAAAACTCCAAACTAAATTATTTTCCCCCTAATTATACATCTATTAAAAAGAGTTTGTTCAAACCATAACACAGATAAGCCTCTACCAATTTTGTCACACTTTGAAAATTTGCAAAGTGGGTTAAGAATTTAATAAAAGTGAGCTTGTCGGTTGAATGTATTTTCCAAACCATTCAACTGATTAATCAAAATATTTTTCTTTTTCTCATCAAATAGTAGAAAGAGATTTTATTCATGAGAAAAGAAACCATCACACAGGGTCCCATTCCCATTCTTCAAAACATATCTATCAAGATTTCATAACAGAAAAAACAGAAAATATAGTTTGTGCCGCAGTAAGTAAAAGCAACACAACAATAGCAAAAAAAAGAGATGAGTGCCCATGGAGGGTTGAAATAATCCTGTCTTAAGGTTGCCAACCATACGTTGCATCTCCCCATGCAATGCTTGTTCACATCGTGATAAACTTGCTCGTAATATATCAAAGATACATAGACATTGTTAACAAACTTGTTCAGCATAGTCAAAACCACCTCATTGTCGCCTAAAAGGTTACGAATAACTCCATAGTCCCTCAGTATTTGGACATCGTTTGAGGTGTTCACTGATAAAGATATACCATATGATGAAGAAATATCATCTGATCATCTAATGATATCATCCAAGGGCTAAGCTAGTGCAAGTGTAACTTGAATGATGTATGCTAGTTACATTGTATAGTTGTATAACAGAGTTTGTTAGAAGAGTGGTTAGTTTGTTAGTGTATGGTTAGTTAGTTAATGTAGCTGCTTATTTGTATAAATACTGATGTAATGTTATAGTTGTTTAATCAAGATGGATAGTTGATAAACTTCTTCATGGTATCAGAGCCTGATAAGCTCCAACGAGCAACAATGGCTTCTCTTCTTTCATCATCATCTACAGCACCTCTGATTCCTTCAAATCTGAGTGTATTGCTCACGAATCTCAGTTCACTAGTTACAGTGAAGTTAAATGCTACGAACTTCATTGTTTGGAAAGGACAAATGCAGAATATCCTTAGAGGAACAGATCTCTTAAAAATTGTTGATGGATCCTTTCCATGTCCTGATGAGAAAATCCAAAATTCATCTAGTATTGAAGTTCTGAATCCTGAAGCAATTCAATGGAGGCTGTTAGATGTTCACCTGCTTAGTTGTGTTACAGCCACACTATCTCCTGTAATATTCACATTTGTGAATCATCTTCAAACCAGTGCTCAAGTTTGGCAATTTCTTGACAAAAGATTTATGTCATTGTCTCGTTCACATATTCATCAACTCAAAAATAGACTGAATTCAATCTCAAAGAAGAATGAATCTATGGAGATTTATCTCCATCAGATTAAAAATCTTGTAGATCAATTAAGCCTTGCATCTTCTACTGTTGATGATGAGGATGTGGTGCTCATCACATTGAATGGACTTCCGAGTGAGTATGATGCTATGAAGACAGCTATTCACACTCGAGCAGAGAGTATTTCAATGGCAAATTTGTCTCATTTACTCTGTTCTGAAGCCTTACATATTGAAGCAAAGGCTAAACAGCCATCTGATCTAACCGTTGCATATGCTACAGTCAAAGAACCTAATTCCTCAAGAGGTTTTCAAGCCTATCATGGAAGAGGTGGTTCACGAAATGATTCTCGCGGATTTTTCAGAGGCAATCGATCTTAGTTTGGGAGATCAAACTCTACTTCTCCTTATCATGGCAGATCTTCATATTTTCCAGGTCGCAGTAGGCCTAATTCTGGCTTAATCTGTCAGATTTGTGAAAAATCCAATCATTCGGCTTTGGAATGTTGGCATCGGTTGGATGCTCAATTTCAACCATTATCTCCATCGTCTACCTCTCAGCCACAACCACACAACAGTTCTTCTGCTCCTTATACATCTAGAGCTTTTGTTGCATCTGCTACTGATGAGGCCTCTTAATGTTCAAGTCCTTGGTTTCTTGATTCAGCTGCATCTGATCACATCATTGAGGATCTTCATCACCTGCATTCCTATCAGCCATATTCTGGTCCAGAACAAGTCACCATTGGTAGTGCCTCTTCTCTTCCTATTACTCATACTGGTCAAGGTATTTTACTTACTCCCTATCACTCTTTTCGGTTGAATAAGGTCTTGCGAGTGCCTAATATTTCTTCTAATCTCATTTCTATTCATCAACTAGCTAAAGATAACAATTGTTTTGTTATATTTGATCAGTCTTCTTTTTCTATTCAGGACAATCATTCCAAGGCCATTCTATATAAAGGCTATCATGCTAATGGCCTGTATCATTTTCCTGTTCTGCCATCTAATTTCTCACCATCTGCTTCTCATCATGCTTTCCATAGTTCCACTGTTAATGCTACTGCATCTGCTGATACTTGGCACGAGATTGGGGCATCCTTCTGCTTTTAAATTTCACTTACTGCAGAAGCACTTGTTCTTAAATAATAATAATAATAAGACTCCCCTCTGTTGTATTGATTGTGCTATGTCTAAATCTCACAAACTACCATTTAAACTGTCCAATTCTACTGTTAATCAACCTCTTGCTTTAATTCACACTGATGTTTGGGGACCTTTTTCTTGTGCTACCTCTGATTACAAATATTATGTTGTGTTTGTTGATGATTTTAGTCACTTTACTTGGCTTTATCCCTTAGCTTACAAAAGTGAGTTGTATGTCAAATTTACTGAGTTTAAAATGTTTGTTGAAAAACAATTTGGCTATCCTCTTAAAGTTTTGAGATCTAATGGAGGTGATGAATTTCAAAATCATTCTATGCATAAATTCATGACTACACATGGTATTCTTCATCAGTCTTCTTGTCCTCATACACCATCACAAAATGGTGTAGCAGAATGTAAGCATCTCCATATTACTGAAACTGCCATTGTTTTATTACATCAATCTACCTTACCACTTACTTACTGGTTTGATGCTGTAGCTGCTGCTACTTTTCTGATTAATAGGCTACCTAGTGTGGCTATTTCTAATTGTTCTCCTTTTGAGAAATTGTTTCATAAGCTACCTGACTATTCCTTGCTTAAAGTCTTTGGTTGTTTGTGTTTTCCATGGCTTCAGCCTTATTCATCTCATAAATTGTCTCCTAAATATGTCCCTTATGTTTTTCTTGGTTATCATCCTGCATTTAAAGGTTATAGGTGTTTGAATCCTCTCACTGGTCATATCATTCTTTCTAGGCATATCAGATTTGAAGAAAATATTTTTCCCTTTGCCTCTGCAACATCTGTCTCTGTCCCTTCTTCTCTTCCTTAGGCTCCACTGTAGCCCAGTTCTTCTGCTTCAGTTCAGTCTGCTTTAGATCAATCTGCTTCAGTTCCTTCTACTTCAGGTCAACCTGCTTCAGCTCCTTCAACTCAACCTATTCTAGCCCAGCTTGCTTCAGTTCAACCTCCACCAGCTCAGTCTTCTCCTACTCTGAATCAATTTGCTTCAGCTCAATCTGTTTCTGTTTCCCCTGCTATTGCTACAGCTTCTGCTGCTGCTACTTCAGTCCAACCTGCTGCAACTTCTCCTGCTGCTGTTTCAATCCAGCCTATTTCTGCTCTGCCTTCTGTACCACTTGTTCCTTCTACACCTATTACTTCTATTTCTATTTCTCTTCCGCTTCTTCCTCCTACCACCAATAATCATTCTATGCAAACAAGATCTAAAACTAAGCATCCTACTTTTACTGTTCAGACCATTGATGGGTCCACTGAGCCTCTTTCTACTTCATCTGCTCTTGCTTCTCCCATATGGTTTTAGGCTATGATGGAGGAATATTCTGCTCTTCAACAACAAGGCACTTGGCCTCTGGTTTCCCTTTCTCCTTCTAAACAAGCTATTGGATGCAAATGGGTTTTTAAGATCAAAAAGAATTCAGATGGTGTTGTGGCTCGCCACAAAGCTCGACTTGTGGCTAAAGGCTTTCTTCAACAATATGGAGTTGATTTTCAGGACACCTTCAGTCCTGTTACTAAGCAACCTACAACTCAAATTTTTCTTTGCTTGGCCTTGCATCATCATTGGCCCATTAAACAATTGGACATCTCCAATGCATTCTTACATGGCAAGCTTGAAGAAGAGGTTTATATGGAACAACCCCCAGGCTTTGTTGATCGCTCTCATCCTTCTTTGGTTTGTAAGCTTCATAAAGCCCTCTATGGCTTGAAACAAGCTCCTCAAGCTTGGTATTCCACTTTTTCCTCTTTTCTTCTTTCTCAAGGTTTTACTAATAGTAAGTGTGATACCTTTTTGTTTGTTGACAAAACATCTTCCTCCCTTACCTTCATTTTTATATATGCTGATGACATTCTTCTAATTGGCACCAATGCTGCCTACATCCAAACTCTTTTATCCCATATGTATCTTGCCTTTTCCATGAAGGAATTAGGTGACCTCTCTTATTTCCTTGGCATCTCTGTCTAGCCTCATTGTAATGGTTTCTTTCTTAATCAACACAAATATGCCTCTGATCTGCTTCTCAAGGCTGGCATGATTGGGTGTAAACCTTGCTCTACACCTGTTTCTTCCAAGCCTTCCTTGACTGTTTCTGATTCTTTGCCTTGTCCTCATCCCTTTTTGTATCGAAGTATTGTGGGTGGACTTCAGTATCTTACTATCACTAGACCTGAGTTGTCCTATGCAGTCAATCAAGCTTGTCAGTTCATGAATTCTCCAACAGTTGGCAATTTTTCTGTTGTCAAAAGAATTCTGCGCTATATTAAAGGATCTATATCTCATGGTATTCTCTTCACTCCTAGCTCTTTTCAGCTTCATGCTTATACTGATTCCAATTAGGCTGGAGATCATATTGACAGACGCTCCACCTCCGGCTATTGTATCTTTTTGGGTGACAATTTCATATCTTGGTCTTCCAAGAAACAACCCATTGTATCAAGATCTTCTACTGAAGCTAAATATCGTTTGCTAGCTAATACCACTGCAGAACTCACTTGGCTTCAAATGTTGCTTCAAGATTTTTCCATCCCTCAGTCTTCTTTTCCTGTTGTCTGGTGTGATAGTCAATATGCCGTTGCTTTGGCTGCCAACCCTATGTTTCATACTAGGTCTAAGCATATAGAAGTGGACTGCCACTTTGTTCGCAACAAGGTTCGAGCTCATAAATTGCTTCTACCTCATGTACCTACTGCCTTACAGCTTGCTGATATTTTTACTAAACCATTGTCTACTTCTCAGTTTTATTTTCTCACTTCCAAACTCAATGTTGCCTCCGGTCCCTTGAGTTTGAAGAGGCCTGATAAAGATATATCATCTGATCATCTGATGATATCATCCAAGGGCTAAGCTAGTGCAAGTGTAACTTGAGTGATGTATGTTAGTTACATTGTATAGTTGTATAACAGAGTTTGTTAAAAGAGTGGTTAGTTTGTTAGTGTATGGTTAGTTAGTTAGTGCAGTTGCTTATTTGTATAAATACTGATGTAATGTGTTAGTTGTTTAATCAAGATGGATAGTTGATAAACTTCTTCATTCACAAGGTTACCCATAAAATTCGAATATGTAGTGAAATAAATCATAGAAGAATGGGGAAGATATTGCTCATATGAAATTAAATTTCTGAAAACAAACTCTGTAGTGTCCTCAACGATTAAATATGGGATTTCCATGGTCCCATTTACAAACCTTATATCGAACAAATTCCTATTTATAATAACCTTCTTGAATTTGATCCCGGCTTCCCGGAGCTCAGTTGCAGACTTCATCGATTTATCTGTTACCACAACACGCCTTTGGGATACCATTGAATGAAATTCATAGCACCAACAATAATGCAGTAGGCCTAGAAGATGTTTGATGTCATCTTCCTTTGGATTTTCATAAGGTAATTCAGGAAGATTACCCAGTGTTATCGCATTGAAATATTCAAGGGACAAAGTAATGATGTTTGAGTATGAAGTTTTGGTCATGTTGAACAACTTCATGAGGACAAAGAATGGTAGCTGATTTTCAAATAACATTAAATCGCTCACTAAGTCAAGTTTAATATGACCCAAATGGAAAATGAAATTTTCCATACCTCCCAATTGTGTCATCCCTTCCGTGCAAAGTAACACGAGGATGAAGCAACTATCAAGAAGCATCATTTCCACAAACTCATTTCAATCAAGGCTACTTGGTTCTGCATAAAAATCGCGTGCTCTTTTTTCTAACTATTGCATGGCCACAATGTATCTTTTCGCATTGGTTTCATTTCTTTGTTCAAGAAGTTGTCGTAAGATACGTAGTTTATACTTTTCCATTGGTTGCAGTTTTTTCTTACCATAGTGATAAGGACCAATAGCAACTACTTCTGGTTCATAAGAATTTTGATTTTCGTTTCGTAGTCGATCATGTACTCCGAAGATGCAACATTCAGACGGTATAGGAGATAATTGAGCAAGCTTTGCATCAATATGGAGCACATGATGCCGATCGAAAAAAATATGGAGCACATGATCAGCACTTGGCTCCGACATATTCTATGTCTGTTATGGACAAATTTACAAGAGCATGTCAAAATAATAGAAGAATTTTCATACCTTCAATTAAATCACATTGCATTTTTCAACCCAGTTTTCATTGCTATGATTTAAGATACAATTTCATAATTTAGTTTTTTAAAAGACAATAAACAATAAACGAAATGATTAAAAATAAAATGTTTACAAATGAATTTTTTATCAGATTTTCGTATCATTAGATACAATTAATTAATTGGATCTGACTTCCGTAAATACAAGAAAATTGAAAAGAAATCCACTTATAAATATAGCATTTTCCTTTCTTTTATTGTCTTTCTATGTGGATTACTCTTGTAGCAACAAAATTAAAAATACAAAAACAGGACAAATTAGGTTGGTAGTCTCTCTATTTTGGCCCATGTATCATTTAGATTTAGTTCATGTAATTTTACTTGACTTGATTTTGACTTTAAATTTATGATTTTGTCTCAATTTAGTCCTATTCATTACAAATGTTAACAATTTTTAATAGAAAATACACACACAAGTGGTATGTGTCATATTTTTAGAAGCAAAATTATAAAATTAAATATTTTAGAGACTGAATACATTCAATCGATAATTTAGAGACTAAATAAACTTTAATTTATATATTTTATGGACCAAAAAGACTCAATCAATAATCCAATAACTAAATAAACAATTTTATGATAGTTTAAGAATAAAAACGTATAATAAACCTTATATATATTCAACAAACACTTGCACATGGATACCATATGACTTGGAATATATATATATATCAAATGTATTTTTATAATATTATTATAAATTTTTCTCCTGACATATTTCTAAATCACAAATTATCAAATAATGTTATACAGTTTTTATTTTAAAATCATAAATAACAGCAACTTCAACAATAAAATTACGTAATATTTGAATCGTAAAACTTACTTGTTGAGGTTTCTTGATCAATCACTTCACTAATATCGCGTCAGCTAAAAAGAGGCTTCTTTATAATGAGAGAATAAAAGAAGTTGACAAATTGTTGGAAGAAAACTCAATTTATAATCGACAGCAAACGTATTAATCACAAAAAGAAGGGGGAGAGAGACCCACATAGATAGAGGAAAAAGAAAAGAACACAATAAGAAAAGCAATATAAGTAAAGAAACCAAGATTTAATAAATGGCTAAATTTCACTTTATTTCCCATGTTTAATTGGAGAATTTGATGAGTGAAATGAAAAGGAAAAAATAATGAAGGAAAATAATAACAAATTGATAGAATTCGAATTTTAAGTTATGCTTGATTGAATTGGAAAATGGAGAACGAAAGTCAATTCAAAAGATAAAAAAGAGATTGCATATTTCTTTCACTTTCTTTTTTCCCGTGTTTTTTATTATATAACCAAGTAAAAAGTGAAATTGTGTTTTCTTTTCTCTTTTCATTTCTCTCATCAAATCATCCAATCAACTACAACCTTAAACTCCGTTTGTTTAGGATCAAATTGATAGAAAGTGAAAGAAAGACAAAAAAAAAAATAAATAATAAATAATAATAATAATCTAACATTTTATAAGTTTGCTTAGCTTAAAAGTAGTGGAAAATAAAAAATGAAAAAAAAGTTAATTTTCTTATACAATCTAAACTCTCTTTTTAATTAAAAATTTGCATTGTTTATATATGGAGTTATTTATAACTAAAATTTCAAATTTTTATATCTTGTTCTTGTAAAATTTTCATCTAGAAAATATTCTGTTTCTTTTAAAAAATTAAAATATATTTAAGTACTTTTAAAATTAAAATATCCTTATATGTAACTAATCTCATCATGCAAATCATATGTATTTTTATTTATTTATTTAATTTTGAGGCAAAATTTACTTTAATTACATGTACTTTTTATTCCATGTGTAATTTACCCATTAAGATTTAGAAATAAACACATAAGTCCTTATAGTTTGGCATTTGTTTCAAATTTGCTGTTAACTTAGACGAAATGTGTGACAGTATACTTTAGTTCACAAGCTACCAAAAAATATTTGATTGTTTCTAAATGACAGGAATAGTTTGAGCATAGGCCATACAACAAAAGAATAAAGGGAAATTTACCCAAAATAAAATATATAAAAAAAAATTGCTCATATAAATAAACAAATAAAATAAATCAAAATATTTTAGATGCTATTTCTCTGTCGATTTTATTTGGCAGAAATAAGCGTATGGTTTAGATTGAATATAAATTTAAAAAATTAGAGTTTAAATTGATAAAATTTAAAATTTATTTTGTTACAATGGTCAAACTCTAAATTTTTTTTTTTTTTTGGTAAATTTCCCAAGAGAGTCAAACTTTAGTGTAAACCCATATTGTATTGCTCTATCAATAAATTTCATTTTTTTTTCTTTTCTTTTGTTTTCTTTTCTATGACTAGAAGACAAACAAAAGAAAAGAATCCATATTTTGAAAGAGAAATCATTATCGCTTGCCTAAAAAAACCACTAATTCTATACCTACAAATTAAAATCACAAGAAGTTAAGAAAACCTAATTGAAAACAAAAGAAAAGAAATCCATATTTTAAAAGATAAATCAATTATGCTTGCCTCAAAAAACCACTTATTCTATACCTAGAAATTAAAATTACAAGAAGTTAAGAAAACCTAATTGAAAGTAGTGGTTAGTCCAAAGAATGACAATAAAAGGACAATATTATAAATTGATAATTTTTTGAAATTTTACTCCAAAATTTATCGAGAAGTATTAATTTATTGTTTAGATTTATTTACACATAGATTATATAATACAATCATTCAATTTTCATTGCACACTTTAATTCTTGACACAATTCAAGAATAAAAACTTGC
Organism: Camellia granthamiana; assembly: GCA_036172215.1. Classification (NCBI taxonomy): domain Eukaryota; kingdom Viridiplantae; phylum Streptophyta; class Magnoliopsida; order Ericales; family Theaceae; genus Camellia; species Camellia granthamiana. The sequence continues at coordinate 8,969 of JAXFYN010001578.1, read as the reverse complement.
AGTGAAAAGGACTCAAAACAAAAGAAAAACAACAACAAAAACGAAAACGAAAAGTGAAAAATAAATAAATAAAGCATCCAAGCCTCACTTGCTAACCAAGCAAAGTAAAATAAAAGGAGCTAATTCTTAGGCCTCCGTACTAAAAAAGAATCACCTTATATGGTTTTGATTGATTTTTAAAAAATTGATTTTTTTTTTTTTGTGAATTTCTTAAATATTTTAAATAATTTTTTTACTTTCTAGACGCACTGAAAAAGTAAAAAATAAATAAAAAATATTTGTGAAAAAAATATTTAAAAATTTCAATACAAAAAAAATATGTGTCATTTTTTGATAAATCCTCTTTCTAAGTATTTTATTTCATCTAACTCATCTTCTTTTTTAGTATTCTATCATGTCATATTTAATATAATATAACCAAATCACCTTTTTAATTTTTTACACATGTTTCTATTTTGAAACTAATACACAATAAAAAATAACAATAGTCTCTCATTTCATGGAAAAACAAAATCTATCACTCACTCTAAGAAGAAAATATCTCCCTCATTCCACGGAAAAAATCTCAAATTATAAATTTTAACTTTTTTATAATGTGAATTTTTAAAATAACACAACAAAAAATATGAACAAAAATTAAAATATAATGTGAATGTTCACAGTAAATAACAAATATGCAACTAACTCAAAACTACAAAACACATATTAAAGTACAATATGAATATTCACAATAAACAACAAATATACAACTAACCTTCAAAAAAATAAGACTCATGTCAAAATACAATATGAATATTCACAGTTGACAATTAACGTACAACTAGCCTTTAAAAAAATAAACTCATACCAATATAAACATTTACACTGCAACATGAAAATATGAAACAAAATTAAAAAAAAGTGAAAATCAACTATTTTTATTGTTCAATTGTAACAAAAATGATTGTTTAACCAACAAGCATAGTAACAAAAATAATAAACATACAACTAATTTTCGAAAAAATAAAATTCATACCAAAATATTGTAACGCCCTCAAAATAAATCCATAAATCATGCATTCATTACATCCGTAAACTTAAGAAAGAAAAAAAACATAATTCTATTTATCAGAATGTTCTTACAAGATATATTGCATGTTGACAACAAAAGTAAATGCCCTATAAGTTTATAACTTTCCAAATCAACACTTGGGTTCAACAAAATAGAGTCCTAACTCTTTTCACAAAATAAGTCATTGGCTTGACATACATGTAATACAAAAAGATGATCACAAAAAGATAACCCTTCAACTTCTACAACCTCCCAAGCTAAGACCTTGGAGGCGGCATATCACCTGCACCTGAAAATGATGTCCCATATAGGGAAAGCCAACGCCCAGTAGAGATATGCTAAACATAATATGGGCAATAACTAAAACATCAGCATTTGATAAATGTTTAACTCATATAAATCAACTCATAACACATTTTAGTTCCATAACACATATGTCCATGCTTCATTCCATTTTCCTTTACTTAACAATGTCAATTTATAAACATGGCTCAGAACCTAGCCAAACAATTCCCATGAGACTACGGCTCATGTTAAAAACCTTTCCAATAACAACAATTCAAATGAATTAAAATTCATAACAAACACTTCCATATTTCACATTAGATACACATTTTTGTGCTGTATCAATATCATATTAAAACACTTCCATACTTCACAATAGATACACATTTTTGTGTTGTATCAATGGAGTCCATCCCCTATCTCCTCCCAAATAATATCCAGTTTAGGAGTCCATCCCCTATCTCCTCCTAAACCGTGGAGTACATCCCCTTATCTCCTCTCACACAATACAATGCATATAAACAATTATCATGTACACGATCAATCAATACACAGATTCGATGTATTATTCCAACCGTCATATTCAATGACATATTCAACCGATTAGTTTCAATTCACCTAATCATCATGCAATGTCTACAACAATCAAGACTATCCTCCACCGATAGCCCAAAGCAATTATTTCTAAACAGACAATAATTACATCTAACAGATAAATTACCAATATTTCCAAGGTGAGTGATTAATCAATCTAACTCCACCATTTATTCTCATAACCTCTCAATTTCATTATTTCCAACCTAATTTCATTATCTCATAATAAATGTCATCATTTACGTAAATGACCCAACTATACCTAACTATGGTATTTCCCCATTTTTCAATATTGACCCAACGATCCAAATATCAACAATGATCATCAATAGGCTCATTTTAAGACCCAACTACACATACACAATTCAAAGGAACCAAAAGCCCTCTTTTATAATTTTAAGATTTGAAACCCTAACTCCCCAAATTACCCAACTACAACATTACATCAAAATGACTACAAGTTTCTGTCAAAGACCATAAATATGAGTAGTTATCCCTACCTCAAATTCGGAGCCCAAAAGAGAAGGTGAAGAAAATCGAAAGTGCTCCAAATCCCTAGATTTTCGGATAGATAGGTAGCCCAAACCAAGCTCTACACTTTTTTGCAAAGGAACTAAGGTAGAAGATCACCCAAACTAGATCAAACCTTAGAGAGAAGGTGAAATGTAGTGAGAGAAGCTCTCAAAATAGGTTTTGAAAAGTAAAAGAGTGAGAGTGAGAGTTGAAAAAGTGATCTAAAATGACTCAGCTGCCAACTGATATACATATAACCCGCTCGAGCGGAGAATAGGACGCTCGAGCGTCAAACACAAAAACTGGACCCGCTCGAGCGCAAGGATACTCGCTTGAGCGCCAAGACACAATTGCAAAACCCCATCCGCTCGAGCGCAAAGGAATACCCGCTCGAGCGTAGATTACACTCTTCCAGTATTTTTACAGACAACGAACACCCGCTCGAGCACAAGGATACCCGTTCGAGCGCGACCCGCTCGAGTGTAAGGAAATCCACTCGAGCGTAAAAAACACATTTGCAGTATTTTTGCAGACGGACAAACTATTGAATGTATGCAGACTCCGCTCGAGCGCAAGAATACCCGCTCGAGCGGATCACTAAAAATCTGGGCAACAAGAGTTGGGACGAAAGCTCAACCAACCTGTTCTAAACATGCCCAAGACAATTCTAAACTCAAATACAAAGAGTTAAATGACGGAAATGAAATGCAGACAACAACAACTATCAACAGAACCAAGTCCGGAATACAGTAAACATGAGAGGAAAACCGGGATCGCTATAAATACAATGTGAATGTTCACAATTTAAAATTACCATACAACTAGTCTTATAAAAAATAAACTTATACAGATGTGAATATTTACACTGCAGCGTAAAAACATTAAAAAAAAGTGAAAAAATTTGAAAATCAACTATTTTGATTGTTCAATTGTAACAAAAATGATTGTTCAACCAATAAGCATAGTAACAAAAACAACAAACATACAACTAAGGAATGAAATCAATTCAATTACAGAGGGGGATGTGATGTATGAGGACCCCGGTCAAGCGAAGAAAAGAGTGTTTGAGTTCTTCAAAACTCATTTTTCTGAGGATTGAGTAGGGAGACCTGAATTAGGAGGCTCATTCAAATCAGTGCAAGGATGCTATGGGTTTGAAAGGCTGGAGGCAGAGTTTTCAGAAGATGAAATTAAATCTGTAGTGATGGATTGTGATGGCAACAAAGAACCAGGGCCATATGGTTTTAATATGGGGTGTTTTCAAAAATTCTGGAAGGTGATGAAGTGTGAAGTCATTAATTTTGTGAATGAGTTCCATAAGAATGGAAGGCTGGTAAAGGGTATAAACAGTTCCTTTATAACCCTGGTACCTAAAAAGGAGAATCCACAAGGGCTAGCATATTATAGACCCATAAGCTTGGTGGGGTCAAGCTATAAGATCATAGCAAAGCTATTGGCTCACAGGTTAAAATTAGTGATGCCTCATATAATTAGTGAAACACAGTCAGCTTTTTTATCTAGTAGGAATATTTTGGATGGGGTGTTAATTGCTAATGAGCTCGTAGAGGGGTGGAAAAAGGCAAAGAAGAAGGGCATAATTATAAAGTTGGATTTTGAGAAGGCATATGACTCCATCAATTGGGGATTTTTGTTCTTTATGATCTCTAAGTTTGGGTTTGGTGCTAAATGGTCTAGCTGGGTGAAGGAGTGTGTAACCTCTACTAGGGTCTCTGTGCTTGTCAATGGATCTCCAACTGAAGAGTTCAGCCCACAAAGGGGGTTAAGGCAAGGTGATCCCTTGTCCCCTTTCTTGTTTAACATAGCTGCTGAAGGTTTGCATATTTTATTATCCAGAGCCCAGGATTTAGGAATGATCAAAGGTGTGAAAGTGGGCTCAAATGGGGTAGTCCTATCGCACTTTCAATTTGCAGATGATGCAATTTTATTCTGTGAAGCAGTTGTAGAAGAGGTGAGCCATGTGAAAAGAGTGTTGAGATGTTTTGAATTAATGTCAGGGTCAAGAATTAATTACCACAAAAGTGTAGTGTGTGGGGTGGGGGTCCCAGATGAAACAATACTCAGTTGTGCTTCAGTGCTGAATTGTAAGTTGAAGTCCCTGCCACTCACTTACCTCGGGCTACCCCTTGGGGCTAATCCTAAGAAGAAATCCACATGGAAACCTGTGCTGGATAAAGTCAGAGGTAGGCTGGCTGGGTGGAAAAGAAAGTTGTTGTCCTTTGCTGGAAGGTTGACACTCATTAAAGCTGTGACATCCTCACTACCAGTGTATTATCTATCCCTATTTAGATTACCTGAAGGGGTTGCTAAAGAATTTGAGAGGCTTCAAACTTCATTTCTGTGGGGTGGTTCAACTCTAAGGAGAAAGATTTACATAGTTCGTTGGGAGGAACTATGTAAAAGTGTGAAGCAATGAGGGCTAGGCATTAGGAAGGTGCGTGATGTTAATAAGTGCTTATTGTTAAAATGGTAGTGGAGGTTTGGTTATGAATCTGGGGCTCTGTGGAAGAAGATTATCTGCAGCAGATATAAATTGGATGAGGGTAGTTGGCTGTCATCCCTTGTTGCTAGTAATAATTATTCAGCTGTATGGAGAGGAATCATAACAACTGATGATCAGTCCACCAGCTTACAACAGATCTATTTAAATAATTACCAGTTGAAGGTTGGTGATGGAAGAAGAATTATTTTTTGGACTGATAAATGGTGTAATCACCTTTCCTTTAAAGATGAGTTCCCTGGTCTTTATAGGTTATCCTTAGAGAAGAGTGCTACATGGAAAGATATTTATGACAGGAAAGATACAGTAGGTGTGTGGAACCTAGCTTTCAGAAAAGAGTTGTATGACTGGGAGGAGGCTCAGATGCAGAACCTTCTTAACCAATTAGCAGCAGGTCTTGTGCTAAGGCCTGATCAGGTGGATAGGCCTATGTGGTCAGCCTCGAATTCTGGTGAGTTTTCTGTAGCATCATTGTATAAGTTTGTGGTTGGTAACCTTGGTCCAACCCTCAGTGTTAGTAAGTTGGTGTGGTTAAAGTTTATTCTTCCCAAGCTACAAGTATTTGGGTGGATGGCCTGGAAAAAGAGGATCAAGACAAAGGAGTTTCTACAAAGACTAGGGATCCTAAATGTGAATGGGTCTAATCTGTGTGTGTTCTGTAAGAGTGAGTTGGAATCTGTGAATCATGTATTAGTCTGCTGCCCTTTTGTGTGGAGTGTCTGATCTCATATGTTGAATTGGTGGGGAACCCAAGGAGCATTACCAGGTGCTATGGACCAGTTATTGTTATGGTGGGCAGATGTAAAGGTGAAAAAGAGGGAGAGGAAAATCTGGAGTGCTATCTCTTTAGCTCTATTATGGTCAGTCTGGAAGCTTAGAAATAAATGCATCTTCAGATCATCTACTCCAATCAGGGCTGAAGTGTGTGAGCTGATTAAGACCAAGGTAGCCCTGTGGCTGAGGCCACATGTAACAAGTCCGCGAGGGACCTCGCTACAGTTCGGACTCGATTTGTGTCACGGTTCTAAATCTGAACCAAAGAGTCCAACTCTGGCAAATCGTTTTGAAGAAAAACAGATTTTTTAGAAAAGAAGTACCAAACATGAACTGCTTTGCCAGATAACAGAGTCGCCACCTAAATATTTTAAAATGGGAAATTTAGGAAACCCTGACTCGGTGCCAAAAGGCCACGTGTCCGTCATCACCAAAGTTGGCTCGGGAACTTGGGTACGATTGGGGAAGGTCACATCGTGAGCACCCCCGCTCGCCCGGTCAAAGACCGGCCTCTACTAACCATGATATCTGTTTTTGAAGACATTGTGAGTTCTTATTCCGGTTATTAGCCTAGGTTACTATGTGATGCGCACAGCATACAAGTATAGACTGAATCGCCTGAATTGGAACAAAACATTTCATGTTTGTTTATTTGAAAATGGTTTGATGGTGCTACTCGCAAGTAGGCTAAGATGCGGATTTGCCACCCTCGGGTGGGCTTAGGAAAACAATGATTTTGCCACTATCTAGTGGGCTTAAAACAAGCATTTGATGAATTGTCCCAATTCAAGTAACTCAACCTCCACCCACAGGCATTCAAGGCAGTTATATCATATAAGCAGTTAGCCTCATGGTAAGCATGCTTTCATGGCAGTCACTCACACACATGCAAGGATGCTAAAGCGTAAAACTTACCGAGTACTCCAAGCCAAAATAGAAAACTGATTAGAAATCATGCATGATCCTAGATACAGAGTTGCCTAATGCAGCACATGCAAAAATGCAACTATAGCAGGCTCGGCTATTCTAAAACATGGCATATGAGATGCAACAACTAACAAGTATTCAATTTGGAATTGAAATACAAATGCAGTTTGTATGATGCGCCGAGCCCGGTGCGTGCAAAACAGATGAATGATGCAAACATGCTGTCATACTGTATGCTAATTGAGATATGCCCTAATCTAACCATCATAAGCTGGTAAATAAAAGGGAGAAAGAAATGGGGGTTGGAAGACATACATCACACTCACCCACCCTTATTACAATATTGCCCTCGCGCAGAGGGTCCGAATAAATAATACAGTCCGAAATAAAAGAATATTACAGTCCGAAATATACAAATTCTAATTAATTAACAAATTAATTACAAAAGAAGATAAATAAACTGGCATGCAAGCCAGGGGCTGCCTTGCTTCTGATGGATGATGCATGTTGGGCTGCCTGGCGCGGAAATCCACTGGGATGCCCCGATTAGCCTCTGTTTACACTTTTCTCGAAATACGTGCCAAGTCCCGAAAAGTTGCTGTTTCTGGGTTTTGCTGCAACAGAGAGCAGGAAAAGGGCATAGCAATGTATTTCACAAATATATGCATGCCTCGATCCTCGTGCCACCAATCACGCATATCGATGCATGATGGCCGAGGAGTCGGATTGCATAACTCAATATAGGATGAATGCACATGAATGTTACAACAAAACCTAACTCCATCATGGGTAATCCGGAGTGTCGGTGACTTGGGAATTGAGATCCGTTCCGTCACTCGGAGTACGGAACGCGCCTCGTTTCCCGTGCCCGGGCTAACACCTATCCTGGACACAATGCAATATGCATGATATGCAAATCGGATAAAATCGAAGTGCCTCGAAATGCGTGCACACGGGCACGCAAAACCAAGGCGATGACGAAATGTAAACCGGATAAAACCGAAGTGCCTCGAAACGCGTGCACACGGGCACGCAAACCGAGGCGATGATGAAATGCAAATCGGATAAAATCGAAGTGCCTCGAAATGCGTGCACACGGGCACGCAAATCGAGGCGATGATGAAATGGAATGAAATGGCATACGGAATGCCACGATGGGCCTACACCAACATGGGAGAGCCTCAACTCACTCACATAGGAGGCCGTCGGATAAAAAGAGCTGCCTCGAAATGCGTGCACACGGGCACGCAAATCGAGGCAGTGATGAAAAGGCATGAAAATACAAATTTGGCTTACACTAACATGAGAGGACCTCAGCCGCACTCACATAAGATGCCGTCGGATAAAAAAGAGCTGCCTCGAAATGCGTGCACACGGGGCACGCAAACCGAGGCGATGATGAAATGGAATGAAATGGCATACGGAATGCCACGATGGGCTTACACCAACATGAGAGGACCTCAGCCGCACTCACATAAGCTGTCGTCGGATAAAAATGAGGTGCCTCGAAATGCGTGCACACGGGCACGCAAACCGAGGCAATGGTATAAAGCCATGAAAATGCAAATTGGGCTTACTCTAACATGAGAGGGCCTCAGCCGCACTCACATAAGATGCCGATGAATGAAAACGGAGTGCCTCGAAGTGCGTGCCCACGGGCACGCAAACCGAGGCAATGCACTAAGGCATGAAATGACATGGAAAATGATATGCAAGCATGCAAACCAAATTTCAGCAGCTAAATGAAGGGGAAAACAGCCCCGAAATGATACGAAATGACAATCGATGCATGAAATCATCCCGAAATGTGATTTTAAGTACCCGAAATGGCCTACGGCTATGCTAAACATGCAAAATTGGCACATGAAAGCAAAAACAGTAGCAAGGCAGCCCCAAAAAAAGCATCTTTTCAGTACAAAACAAGGCCAAATTATGAGCATAGATATGGCAACAATGGCATGCAAAAATGGGGGAAAAGAGGGGATTTATTAAGCAAGTAGTATATAGAAAATTCAAATCACAAAATTTACTTCTACAACATTGAAGAGGAGCCAAAAATATGCATATTTACAGTGAATGAAAAATCCAAAATCAGTATGTAGATAGGCTCAAAATAGCATGCAATACATGGACCAACAAGGGCTATAAAGAGAGGTACCATAAGCAATGACCAAACAACTTAAGACCCTTAATAAAACACAAAGAATAGACCAAAAAAAGACACTTTCTAAGCCTGATGAAGGCTGAAAACAGAAGCTAAGCAAGCCTAAAAATCATGCAAATTTACGGAAAATATGAAGGATTACA
>JAXFYN010001577.1:0-19069 GCA_036172215.1 Camellia granthamiana | reverse complement strand
TATGATGTGTGTATAAATTTCATATTGTCCTACAAACAACTTGTTGGTTCAACTAAACCAGAGGTTGATCCTCCAACATTGACACATGATGCTTCTGCTGGTTGATCCCCGAAGGTGAGCTTAACGTCTTCCAATCTTATCCCTTTGCATCCATACTTTTTACTACAATCAAATTTAAACCGCAACTGCTGTTGTCGATGTTCCATGGATGTCTTGATATGTCACGTCACTAATAAGCACACCAGAATTCTGTAGGAGGAAAAAAAAATTGTAATAAATAAGAGAATTGATTTTGAGTTGTTCCCATATATGGTTAATGGCTACAGATTACATTTACATACCTGACCAGGGCAATTTTTATTATGAGGACAGTAATTTTGATCAATTATGATTGGATTTTGGACATTGACCATAAAGAGGTTCTGAAAAACAATGCCCCGAACAAAACTATTGCTGGGCCTACCCCATGTCTTTATCCTCACGACCATTTTGTGTACCCTTGAAAGTAACCGTTTTAACTATCACATTCTGCACTCCAGGTTCATGTAATTCCCACCCTAGACTTCCAATGCTGCACCAATCATGCATATATATTTAAATTTAGCCACAAATGGAATGGAATGTTTTGGTATTTATATATGTTAGTAGTAAAGAAATATTGATATGTTACCTGATCCCATGGCCAGGGCCACAGGCAACGTTCTCGATCCATAAATTGGAACTGCCAGGGCTATTGAGACACAATCGTCTCCTGTGGCTATCCTAGAGTTGGAGATGGTGACTCCAGATGATAATTGAATGTGAATACCATCTGTATTTGGGCTATTGCCTGAGGCCGAGACCTTCACTCTTTGTACCTTCACATTATGGCAGCCATCGATGGCAATGTGGAACATCTGACTGTTTAGTGATGTTAATCCGTTAATTACAATGTTTTTCGAATTGTACAAGGCCAGTGTCTGCATGCCCACACACACAGAAAAAGGCCTTAATTAGTTCCAATTCCAAGTAATGCAAAGGAAGGGATTGTGATATATTGAAAGTTTTCAACTTGCTAATTATTTTGTTTGTTTGTCTTCCCCCCAAGAGTGTAAACTTGACCTAGAAATCAACATCACTGGGGCACAGTACAAGTGAAGCACACTATAAGCAGTCTATTAACTGCCACCCCACTTGCCCACAAAACTTGGCCACCCTTATTTTACTGTTCTCTTCTCAAGGCGAAAAAAAAAATTAAAAAATAAAATAATAACCTTCCCATTTTATGTTTGGTTACCAAGAAAATTTCCATCCCACTGAGAAAAATAGTTGGCAAAGGCTTTGCAATTTTTTGGAAACTAGGTGCACCCTTTTCTTGAAAATTGAAAAGACAACATTGGCCAATTGAAGCTAATCATAGTATTGTCAACTCACAGATAGATTAAACTAAAAGACAACCAAAGAAAAGGGTGGTTAATGGGAGTTTAATTTATGAACTTCAACAATAATATAAAGTACATACTGTAGCTCCAGTAGGGCAAGCCTTGCCAGAGGCTTTGCAATCCCACAAACCAGTCCCTTGGCCATCAAGTGTTCCTCCAAAGATGGAAACCCCACTGACTTTCTGAAATATAAGCCAGCTTCCACCATTTCCAATAGCGCGGTAGTCAGAGGGAGCAACAAGAGTGCCATCGATACGGATTGTGATGGCTGTGTTCTTGCACTGCTCACCATAGAAATTTGCTTTGTGAGCAAATACCTTCCTGGTGGGACATAGATTGTTGTAGGGTTTGCAGAGGCACAAGCTGCGTCCCATGCACTCAGGAAAGACTTGGTTGAGTCTGTCTTCCCATCTGGTTTGGCTCCCAAATTCAACCAAATTGTATGTAACTGCAGTTGCTAATGGTTGATAGAAAAAGGTCAAGAGAATGGTAATAACAAGATAACCACTAGGGAGCGCCATTTTCATGAGAGAGAGAGAGAGAGAGAGAGAGTATGAGTTTGAGTTTGGATGGTGGAGGAGTTGCAGCGATTTGCGGGGATCTATATAGAGGATTTTCTTGACATATTTTTTTTGGTCATAAAAAGGTAAATAAAAAACGTAAGCAGCGTTGCTTTTCTTGACATATTTTTTTTTTGGTCATACTTCATCAACAGATATGTACTTACCAAACTCCCATTGATTTAATTTGGATTCCACCTTTGGATGGAGTGTTTTGCTTATTTATTTATTTATTTTTTATTTTTTTTCAATTAAAAAAAATGCTTGCCAATCATTTTCCCTCTAAAAGAGAGGTTAATTTCGTAAGTTAGTAATCATTTGAGGTTAGATTATATTCTTAACAAATAATAATAATTGGGGACATTATACTCAATCGCGGCTCTCATAATTTATTTCTTTTGTCAATTTAATCTATGTAATTTTAGTTGTATCTTCTATCGCTGAAAGTTCTTTGAAAATACTACATATTGGAACCAATCAATTTTTAAAACTCGAAAAGTTTTCACAAAAATGTCATATAGAAGATATAACCATTTTTTAATTTGCGGAAGATAGGAAGAAAATGAAAGGAATGAACCATGTGGGATTCAATATGTCTCAAATAGGTTTTGAAAGGTTGGTTATTGAAGAAGTTATCACAGCAACTGAAGAAGTTATCACAGGCAACACCAACAAATTCAACACCAACAAATTCATCACTGCTGCCTCTGTCTGTTACAGAGCATTCGTCACAGATCAGTAACTACAATGGAATTGGTTATGGTGGTTAGTTAGTTTGTTATACAATTAGTTAAGTGGAGTTTGTTAGTTTGTTAAGAATCAGTTTAGCTTAGATTTAGTTTAGATATTTTGTATTAGATATTTTGTGTATTAGATATTTTTTGTGTTTAGTATATAACTACATGTAAGCTACAGATCTGTTTTGAAGGAAAATATAGTTTCAAGATTCTTATCATGGTATCAGAGCCCTAAGCTCTCGTGAGCAAGATCCACAGCTTTTCAATGGCAAATGCTTCAATGACAGATGCTTCGTTACCTCCAAATCTCAGTTCACTAATTTCGAATTTCAATTCTCTCATCACAGTGAAGCTCGAGGCAAACAATTTTCTCATCTGGAAATCGCAGATGACAAATGTGCTTAGAGCATCTGGATTTCTTGATCATGTGAATGGATCTCATCCATGTCCATCCTCAGAAATCCTTGATGTTTCTGGAAAAACTATTCCAAATCCAAGTTATGCGAAATGGCAGTTGATTGATGCTCATCTGCTCACTTTCCTGACAGCAACTCTATCTTTATCCATTTATTCCTCTGTTCTTCATCTAACTCACAGTGATCAGGTCTAGCAATTCTTAGAGAAGCAATTTACTTCAGTTTCACGTTCTCATATTCATCAACTAAAAACTAAACTTCAAACACTCTATAAGAAGTCAGTCTCAATGGAGGTATATTTGTCACAAATTAAAGATCTCGCAGCACAGTTGGCATTGGCTTCTGCAAGAATTGATGATGAAGATCTGGTATTTCTTACCTTGATGGTTTACCAGCAGAATATGATGCTTTCAAAACCTCTATTCGTACTCGATTTGAACCAGTCAACATGGAACAGTTGTGTTCTTTGTTATGCTCAGAGTCCATTCACATTGAACAAAAACAGTCTACTGGCACTGATCTTACTGTTGCCTACTCTGCCTCACGAGGATCTTCATCTTCCTCTCATGCTAACTATGATTCTTCAAATGCTTACAATCGAGGTTTTCACTCTGCAAGAGGCAGATATCGTGGTTCTAGAGGTAGACAGACTAATTTTCGCGGAGGCAGATTCAATACGAGGTATAATACTAATAGATCCAGAGGCCATTTTTCTTCTACTGCTGGATGTCAGATTTGTGGAGGTCTGAGTCATAATGCGTTTGACTGTTGGCACCGACTGGATCCTCATTTTCAACCTTTCACTAACAACAACAACTCCTTTCAGCCTTCTACTGGCACCAACTCATTTCAGTCCTCTATGTCTCCATCAAGAGCCTATACTGCTTCAGTATCTCAGAATTCTGCTAATCCTTCCATACCTCCTTGGTATGTTGACTCTGGTGCCACAAATCATCTGACCAATGACTTGACTAATCTTCAACATTTTCAGCCTTATCAAGGTCAAGAGCAGGTTCAAATTGGTAATGGTTCTTCCTTACAAATCAGTCATATTGGTAAAGGTATCTTGCCTACACCACATCATTCTTTCAAACTCTCCAATCTTCTTCATGTTCCTGCCATTTCTTCAAATCTGTTATCTGTGCATCAACTTACCAAAGACCTCAATTGTCTTGTTATTTTTGATGCTAATACTTTTGTCATTCAGGACAAATGCACGAACAAGATTCTACATAGGGGTGTTAATATCAATGGTCTCTACCAGTTCCTTCCATCTGCTCAGCAATCCTCTTCCCCTCAAGTTTTTCAGTCTAGCACTACAACTTCTGTGTCTGATATGCTTTGGCATCAAAGATTAGGCCATCCATCTTCTTCAAAGCTTCAGCATCTAGCTGGTTTCTTACCTAATAAACTGTCTTTGAATAAGGCCTTCTCTTGCCTTGATTGTAATGTGTCCAAATCTCATAGACTTCCTTTCACTTTGTCTAATGCTTCTGTTAATTGTCCTTTTGCTTTAGTCCATAGTGATGTATGGGGACCTTTTATTGTGGATAATGCCCCATTTCGTTTCTATGTTTTGTTTGTAGATGATTACAGTAGATTTACTTGGGTGTATCCTTTGAATTACAAGAGTGAGGTGTATGATAAATTGCTTGTATTCAAAGCATATATTGCCACTCAGTTTCAGACTTCTCTTAAAATCCTTCGCACTGATTGTGGTACTGAATTTGTGAATAAAAGAGTTGATGCTTTGTTGTCTTCTCATGGCATTGTTCACCAAAGTAGTTGTCCATTTACTCAGGCTCAAAATGGCATAGCTGAACGTAAACATAGACATCTTATTGACACTGCTATCACATTGCTTCATCATTCTTCTGTGCCAATCCATTTTTGGTTTGATGCTATTGCCACAGCTACATTTCTTGTTAACAGAATGCCTTCTAGCATTTTACATCACAAGACTCCTTTTGAAAAGTTGTTTCATCTCATTCCTGATTTTTCCCTTTTTAAGGTGTTTGGTTGCCAATGCTTCCCTTGGTTAAAACCTTATGCTCCTCACAAACTAGCACCAAAATCTGTTTCTTGTGTTTTTCTAGGCTATCATCCTACTATTAAAGGTTATCGGTGCCTTGAACCTCTCTCTGGCAAAATCTACGTTTCTAGGCATGTCATCTTTAATGAATCACGTTTTCCATTCTCTCAGCAGCATCCCTCAGGATCTTCTCATTCATCTTCAGATTTATCTGTTCTTAATTCATTTTTCTGGCCTTCTTCTCTTACTTCTACCTCTGTGCCCTCATCTGTGCATTCTGCTAATTCTCAGTCTTCCTCACTGTCTGTTCCATCTAATGCTACTTCTGAGCCTTCTTCTTCTCCTTTAGTTCCTCCTCCTATTCCTGTTGCTCAACCTATTTCTACCCCTACTTCTGTTGCTCAACCTATACCTATTACCTCTATTACTATTGATTTACCTCCTCCTTCTCATCCTTCCTCTGTCTCTAACACACATCCCATGATCACTCGCTCTAAACATAAACTTCCTCACTGTTTTTCTGCTCCAGTTTCTCTCCTTGAGACTGAACCTACCTCTGTTCAAGCTGCTCTTAATTCTCCTGTGTGGTTTCAAGCCATGAAGGAAGAATATCAAGCTCTTCAACAACAAGGTACTTGGGACCTTGTTGCCCTTCCTTCTCATAAGATTGCTATTGGATGCAAATGGGTTTTTCGAATTAAAAGAGATTCCAATGGCACAATTGCTCGTTATAAAGCTCGCTTGGTGGCAAAGGGGTTTTTGCAACAAGAAGGTATTGATTTTCATGAGACCTTTAGTCCCGTGGCTAAGCAACCCACAATTCGCATTTTCTTAAGCATTGCTCTTCAGTTTCAGTGGACTATCAAACAGCTAGACATTTCCAATGCATTCCTTCATGGTACCCTTCAAGAAGAAGTGTATATGTTGCAGCCTCCAGGGTTTGTGCAATCTTCCACTCATGTCTGCAAGCTTAAGAAGGCTTTGTATGGGCTCAAGTAAGCTCCTCGGGCTTGGTACTCAACATTTTCTTCCTTCTTGCTCTCTCAGGGATTTATTAACAGTCTGTCTGACACTTCTCTGTTCATCAGAAAAACTTCTACTAGTCTCACCTTGCTCTTGGTCCATGTTGATGATATCTTGTTAACCGGTAATGATTCTGCACTCATTGCTAATCTTCTTCAGCAAATGCATAAGGCCTTTTCAATGAAAGAACTTGGTTCCCTGTCTTATTTTCTAGGCATTTCAGTTCAGTCTTCTGCCAAGCATGGTTACTTCTTATCTCAAGCCAAATATGCTGCTGTCTTATTGCACAAAGCCGGGTTGGAAGACTGCAAACCATGTTCTTCTCCTATGGTCGTTAAGACTACATGTTCTGCTGCTGATTCTCTGCCTTTTACTCAACCTTCCCTATATCGAAGTTTAGTCGGTGGTCTGCAATATCTAACTATCACAAGACCTGATCTTTCCTATGCTGTGAATCAAGCTTGTCAGTTTATGCATCTTCCCACTAATGCCCATTTTCAAGCAGTTAAGAGACTTCTTCGATATGTCAAAGGAACTTTGTCTTATGGTCTCTCTTTCACACCTAGTTCTTTTGATCTTTCAGCCTTCTCAGACTCAAATTGGGCAAGTGATCATCTTGATCGTAAATCAACCTCCGGATATTGTGTCTATCTTGGATCCAACTTGATTTCCTGGTCAGCTAAAAAGCAAGCCACTGTCTCAAGATCATCCACTGAGGCTGAATATAGAGCCTTAGCTCATGCCACAGCCGAGCTCACTTGGATTCAGCAGCTGCTTAAAGATTTCTGTGTTTCTTCTACCACTACTCCTGTTATCTGGTGTGATAGTCTCTCTGCAATGGCTTTGGCATCAAATCCTGTTTTCCATTCTCGGTCAAAACACATAGAAATTGATTGTCATTTTATTCGGGAAAAAGTGGCTGCCAAACAGATTGATCTTAAATATATTCCTACACTTGATCAGGTCGCTGATATTTTCACTAAGCCTCTTTCTCCTTTCTGCTTTCATTATCTTCATGACAAGCTGCTAGTGTTTCCGTGCCCTATCAGCTTGCGGGGGGCTGAAGAAGTTATCACAGCAACACCAACAAATTCAACACCAACAAATTCATCACTGCTGCCTCTGTCTGTTACAGAGCATTCGTCACAGATCAGTAACTACAATGGAATTGGTTATGGTGGTTAGTTAGTTTGTTATACAATCAGTTAAGTGAGTTTGTTAGTTTGTTAAGAATCAGTTTAGCTTAGATTTAGTTTAGATATTTTGTATTAGATATTTTGTGTATTAGATATTTTTTGTGTTTAGTATATAACTACATGTAAGCTAGAGATCTGTTTTGAAGGAAAATATAGTTTCAAGATTCTTATCAGTTATGTTGTTTAGCTAGGCTAAAGTTCATCCAAATACATTTGGTTCGAAGCAAAAATTGACAAATCAAGAGTTCCAAACAATTTCTTATGTTTATCATCGGGCGGCGTTCCAAAAATGTGGTTAAGTATTATAGCCAACCAAAATGGGATATCTACAATAGTGACTGTGGCAGTCAGAGGTGGTTGTTAGAGGTGGAGAGAATTAGGTTTTGAAAGGTAATGGTGCAAATTTAACTGTGCCATCACCTTTTCTTTTTTTTTTTCTTTTTTTCATCCTTCTTCTTTTTCTTCTTTTTAAACCAAAATCTGAAAACTAGAGATAGGGGGTTGCAATAAGGACAGGAGGTTGCAATGAGGAATGAGATTATGTGAGGAAGAGGTCTGAAAAGGAGTACGCGATAAAGGGAGGGGATTGAGAAGGAGCATCATGGTGGGGCAAAAGTTTCATAGTAGGAGAGGTGGTTTACAATGGTTGAATAGGGCTAGAGAGGGGGTTTTGTGGAAGGGTAAAGAGGTTGGGAAGAGGGTCACAATAAAAGAGGGGTTTGGTCGTAGTGGGGAAGGGCTAAGGGTTGGTGGTCAGAGGTGTCAACCGGAGGTAGTAGTGGGGGTCAGCTAAGTTCGGGTTTGAAATGTAAGGTATATTGAGTGTTAAGGTGGATATGTTATGCCTCAATCTTTACAATGTTAATTAGGCAAAAATTAATTACTTATGCATGCCTTTTTTAAAAAAAAGAGCTCTCCCTTTTAATCTTATACTTTCCTAAAATCCTCTTTACTAAGCCATTTTTCTTTAAGTTGTCAAAAAAATCTTAATTATCTTAAAAAAAATGTGTGCCTGGAGAGTAATATTTTAATAGGTATGAAATTACAGGATAAAAGTGTGATTTTTCAAAAGTTTAGGGTGGATAATAATTTAAAATAATTTTTTTACAGCCTACTCCATAAATTCAAGCTTGTTGGTGAGGTGGGAAACATGAGCATAATTAAAAAATAAAAATTTGCATATGAATTCTGAAATGAAGGAATAAAGGAAGGTAACACTAGGTGGGAGGGGATGGGATGTGGGATGGGATGGGATGGGACTGAGGGAGCCACTTGGTCACATGACGTGCATATGTTGGCCTCCAAATGCATATTATTAGGTCGACCGTCCCAACACATATAAGCAACCCTTTGGTTGGGACTTTCTTCCAGCCCTTCCCCACAGTTTCTATTTGTACAAACAAATATAAGTTGGTAGCAAAAGCCAACACAACTGTCTCTTCTACACCACTATCTATCTCTCTGACATCAGTAATAAAATCCAATAAATAAACAATTTTTTTATGCATGCAACTTGGAAGTATAAATAAAAAAAGAAAAATGACTTGTGCCCCCTTTTTGGCAGGACCCCCACGACCCCCTCAGCCTCCTATTGGTCCAAAATTATTATTATTTTTTTTTTTTCTCTTTTCCCCCCACTCACCAACCCCCACGTGTGTGTGGGGGTGGAGGGGGTGCAGAAATGAGGGGGTCTCAATCGGGACTGATAAAAAAAATGATTTAGATCTTAAAAAGAGAGTTCTAATAGAGTATTAATTTGTTTTTTTCTTTTTCATATTTTGTCATTTACCTCACTGTTTTTCTCTCTCTTCCTATTTTTTTTATTTTTTTATTTTTATGTGGCCAGTTCATTAGAACTGCTGTAGTACAGCTCTAATTAGAGCTCTACAGCACTACCGTATAAATAATCAATCATTCGTCACGCTCACAATATCCAGTTCATTAATTTCAAATTCTGAAATGAAGGTAATAGATTTGGCTTCTTGCATTCAATGCAATCAACACTTGTCGTTTCACTTGTCTTCTTTTTTGTTGTTGAATATTCATTTCTCAATAACTTCTAGCATTTTGGATATTTATTTTTACGTGTAGGGGATTGAAAAAAAATAATCTATTTTTTAGATTTATTTTGTAAATTTAATAATGTATCAAGAAGAAAATTAATTAATAATTAAATATTCTTTAAATTATCAATTAATTATTTTCTTAACACATCACTGAATGTCTAACTTTTGGGTCAGAATTATGTTCTTTTGACATAATTATACTAATATTTCATTTGGTAAAATTTAAAATATAAATAAAGTATGAATAAATCACACTGACCACCCTTGAGTTTTTGAGAAAATACAATAAGCTTAATAAGTTTATCATAATTACATTAGGCTCTCTTAACATTTTAATTCACATAACACTTAACTCTATTTTCATCCGTAATTTATAAGTCATATGAATGAAAAATGATGCTGTAATTTCTTTTATATTGAAATGAATATTGTATTTAGTTTATCTTTGTGTCTATTTACAATGTCCATAGTTTCAGTCTTTTTTAGTCTCATTGTAAAAGTGGTTATGTAATTATGTTAGAATTGTGAAAAATATTGTATTTCCTCCATACTTCAAGGGAGATGAATGTAATCTACTTATAAAGTAAATATATATTAGTGTAAAATAAATGGCGATGATATTTTTTCATTCCAACTAACAAATTAGTGATAAAAAAACACTAATTATTATTTGAATTAAATATTTTTAAAAAAAACTCAATATAATTATATGTAATTTGTACGAATCAATATATTTAATTTAAGGACAAATTACACTAACGATCCCTGTAATTTGAGATTTGTATCATTTTAATTCTTAACCTTTTAATTGTGATATATTTGACCATAAATTTTGAATTTCGCTTTAAATAAGGACAATTGAAAATAATGTTACTCCATTTTAAGGGCAATGTCGTCAATTTCATAATATATAAACTAGTTTGACAAAAATAAATGTCAAAAAATTATTTTTGACTTTTTAAAAATTATTTTTACTCACCAAAGATAAAATTATATAAAAATGATAAATCTTTTGTTAATACTTTTGGATGATTATCATATACACTACAAAAAAAAGCACTTTTCGCGACTAAAATTAAATTTTTCGTCGCTGAAAGTATGGCTTTTGGCGACTAAAATGGGATTAGTCGCCAAAACTGATCAGAATTGCCGACTAAACTCTTTTAGTCGCCAAAGGAGTGGGTTTTAGCGACTAAAAGGCACTGTAGTCGCCGAATGTAAGGCTTTTACCGACTAAAGGTTGTTTAGTAGCCAAAAGTCACGGTTTTTGGCGACTAAATATGATTTAGTAGCCAAAAGTGATGCATTTGGCGACAAAAACCATTTTAGTCGCTGAAAGATGAAGGTTTGCCGACTAAAATGTACTTTAGTCGCCCAAAGTAGAAGTTTTGGCGACTAAAATTCAGTTTAGTCGCCAAATGTGCTATCCTTAGGCCGGATTTCATTGTTTTAGCGACAGAAAATAAATTAGTAGCCAAAAAATGTATAATTGGCGACTAAAATTAAGATTTAGTCGCCAAAAGTGCTGTCCATTTTTTTTTAGGAAATAATTTATTTTTTATATAACATATATTAAATAAAAATAATTATTTATATATATAGGTTTGTATTAAATCCGGCGAATATAGTATATAAATAATATATGTTGCATTAATATTCGCGTGAGGCTATAGTGGCGTAGTGGGGAGAGAGTGTTGGTGAAAGTTGAGAATGTTGGGAAGTAGGTGGTCATGGGTTCGAAACTTGGTAGCAGCAGAGAGGCAAAAAAAAAAAATTTTTTGAAAAAGCTTTTAGCGACTAAACTCATTGGTCGCCAAAGGTATAAATAATAAAATAAAAAATGAACTATTGGCGACGAAATCTTTAGTCGCTGAAGACGTTTACATGGGCGACCAACAGTGTTTTAGTCGCCAAAGGCATTCGCGACCAACTATTGGCGACAAGACGGGCGACCAAAATTTTTAGTCGGGAAAAGTGAAATTTTGACATTTGGCGACTAAAAATTTAGTCGCCAAAGGTGTTTTTTCTTGTAGTGATAATAGATGATTATATTTGTTGTTAACAGATATTTTTATATGATTATCATGTAATAGATGATTATTAGGCTTTTAATGTGTATTTGATATGTTTATGAATTGTTTTTAGTTTTAAATTTTTTGATTTAATAGATTGATTTAATAATGATATCAAAGTTGTTGAAATGCTTGACTTTTGAAAAAATAGAAACTGACTTAATAAAAATAAATATCAAAAAATTATTTTTAACCTCCTAAAAGATAAAATTATAGAAAAATGATGTGTTTTTAATTTTTTTTTCACCAATTTAATTTTTAGTTTCTTAGACAAAATTTCTGAAAATAAATTATGAAAATCAAATCAAACCAAATAGAACTTTATAACCAAGAAAGTTCCAACATTATTAATTAAAAAAAAAAACCATTCAACTTGTTTGGTTCCATTTTTTCAAAAACACTTTTTAGAAAATTACACTTTCTTATTTTTCGTATTTTTTTTGTTTTTACTGAATTTTTTAAAATATTTTAAGCATTTTTTTTACTTTTTAGATACACCTAACATAAATACACCTAAAAAGTAAAAAAATTCTTTTAAAAATTCACTAAATACCAAAAATACAAAAAAAATACAAGAAGTTAGTACATTTTTTATATTTTTATGTATTAATTAATTTTTTTAAATATTTTTTCACAATTTTTTACTTTTTAGATACATCTAAGTAAAGTGTATCTAAAAAAGTAAAAAAAAAAATATTTAAAATTTTAAAAATATTCACTAAAAACAAAAAAATACGAAAATCAAAAAACTTAATTTTTGAAAAACTTAATCCAAAAAACTCAAAGAAAACACACTGATTATATTTCAAATAATATGCAAGTTAATTAACACAAAATAAGTTGTATATCGACTTTGCCCTTGAAATGGACCATTTACAAGGGAAACATCTTTACTTTTTTATTGGCAAAGAAATGAGACATTTTTTATTGTCCTTATTTGGAACAAGATTCAAAATTCAGCATCAAATATATCACAATTGAAAAATCAGGGATTAAAATAATACAAGTCCCAAACTAAACGAATTGTTAGTGTAATTCGCCCTTAATTTAATTTTTCTTTCCTTATGAGACAACACATATGGTTGGTAAAACGAACTTTTCAGACCTGGTCAGTCTATGACTTACCGCTACATGATTGAGTGGCCCTATTATGTAACAACTATTTAAGGGTGACCTCTGGGCTGTCGGTTCTTTATAGGGTCTAACCTTAAAGATTACTTCTATGTGGTTAGGCTTTTTAAAATTTAAATTTCTTAAAAAATATTTAAAGGTAATATTAAGGATTATAAAAAAAATATTATAAAATACTTCATAAAGATTTTTTATTCTTTAATTAATGTGTATTATTTTATTATATATATAATCCAAAAATAAAAAAATTCATAAAATATTTGATGAATTTTTTTTTCTTCGTAATCCCCAATATTAATAAATATTTAATTTAAGTTCACGCCCAGCAACAGTGCATGGGAACTAGCTCTCTCTCTCTCTCTCTGCCGCTTTTTCAATGTTTACGGATGCTCGTTGACTTGTTTATCGGACTGTGTTGCAAAATTTTCGTTTTTGTTGAAATGCATCTGATTTCATTGACCTACGATACAACATGCCAATGTACCTAACTATGTTTACTGATGCAGGTTGACTTGTTTACCGGACTGACTTGTTGCAAGATGTTCATTTTTGTTGCAATGCATCTGATTTCATTGACCAAAACGATACAACATGCCAATGTACCGAACTAACTACCTAGTATTATCGCATCCACATTAACATCCACATCTACGTTCACAATTAATATTCATTCACACTTTTACAGCCACATATAACACTACAAAAAAATTGACTTTTTGCGACGGTAAAATACCGTCGCTAATACTCTTAATGCCGTCGCTAATACTTTTTGCGACGGCAAAATGACTTTTTGCGACGGCAAGAGAGGGTCGCAAATGCAGGGGTCGCAAAAGAGTTTTTGCGACGGCACTGTACAGACGCTAATAACGTTTGAAATTTCTTAACTTTTTTGCGACGGCACTATATTACCGTCGCTAATAGTTTTTTTTTGCAACGGCAAAAACACTGTTTTTGCGACGGTGTGGTGCTGTCGCAAAAAATATAAAAAATATAAAAATTTCTATTTTTTGTGACAAATAATACCGTCGCAAAAAGTATTAAAAAATAATAAAATTTCTATTTTTTGTGACAGTATAATGCCGTCGCAAAAAATAAAACCTGTAACAAAATAAATAAAAATATTAAAATTTTCTATTTTTTGCGACGGTGTAATGCCGTCACAAAAAAAAAAAAAAAAACATCCTACAATAAAAATATTAAAAATATTAAAATTTCTCCATAATAATATAAAAATAACAATTTCTTCATAATAAAATATTTTTCCATTCATATAATTACACATCAACAAAATTATCCCACTACATAATGCTCCATAATACATATATAATGTTTAAATACATGATTTTGTTCATAATTCAAAATAACATAAACCAAATTTCATTACTAAAATAATAAAACAAATTGCATTTAAATTCTCACTTTCATAAATAAAATTGAAGTCTAGACAGGATGAGCCATTTACTTTGGGACCCATATTTTACATGCTGCGTATTCAAGTCATTGTGAAGGCATTATGACACACAAACCCTCCTTGCCTAACTGTCACCCCCTGTCCGGCCATTGCACTGCAAAATTGTGGGTCTCCATGCCAAAAAACGCTTCAAGGACACCTAAAATATGGAAGGCAATTTGATCAGCTGCAGCTATAACCGTGGTGGCCTTGTATAGAAAATTTTTAACAGAATCGGAAATTTTCAGTACAATGTTCAAGAGGGGATAGTGAAAATAAATTGCATAACTTTGGGCACTACAATGAAACTTCTTGGACACTCGCAACATATCACCTATGTAGTGCAAACATCTCTTAGTAGGACCCATGATCAACACTCTTGCGAGTGAGTCCAGTAAGCAAAAACATTCTTTACTTACAAGCCCTCTACTTGACTTTCCTCATACAACCAAACCTCCAGAAAGCAAAAAAAAGGGGTACTTACCAATTAGTCCTATTCACTAGACTTATTTACCTACAGGTCCTAACTAATAAATTTAACACTATAAAAATAAGAGATTGATAAATTTATCACTAAAAAATTATTCATAAAAAAAGAGACTGATAAATTTATCACTATAAAATTATTCATAAAAAAAAAAGACTGATAAAATTTGTCTTTATCACTTAATAAATTATATCAAATAAGACTTAATGGGTAATAAGTCTCAAAGTAGGACCTATTGGGTAATAAGTCTCCCAAGTAGGACCTATTGGTAGTTTACCCCAAAAAAAATCCATTAATTTGCACATATTCCATGTAATGAAAACAACAAACAAAGAAAGAAATAGACATACTTTCGAGATACCAAATTAGAATCCTCAACATACACAAGCAACCTGAGAAATAAAATTTCATTGCAAATAAAATTGTTCTGCCGATTTATAGACTAACAAGTATCCTTTAAGGAAATTTATTTATGATATTATTATAATAAATTTACTTGACATGTAAATAGTTATTATAATAAATTTACTTGACATGTAAACAGTTTTAACAATTCAATTTACCTACTTACATGGTTCTTGAGACAATTATCAGGATCCCCATAAGTTCGATTTAAAGCATCTGCAATGGCAGTTACAAAGCAAGCAGCAGAAAAGCCGCTAGTTTCTCGGTCATGAATGCCATTCAACAAAAGTACCTATAAAGGAAGTAAATGCATTAATACAACATAACAATGTTGAAAACCCTACATAATAAGAGCCACAATAGGTGTTTAATAGCTAGAATCTTCGAATATAATTAATGTCATCCGAACATCGAAGGAATTAAGGGCCTCAACTGAATATTTCCAGCAGAGCCAATCACAAAGGAATTAGTAACTTCCTGAACTATCAACCAAATTTACAACAATTACTCGACAGACTCTTTTCTAGTCAAAGAGCATACACATGATGCCTTGATAGAAGATTACCTTGGGGCAAGACCTTGAAGCGATGATCTCCCCAATGCCAAGTAAAACCTATGTATGGAGAATGATCAGTACAAGATAGAAATTAAAAACTTTCTTTTGTTTTCCCAATTAACAAACCATTGATGACAACTGTTTCATATCAACAGAAAAAACAAGATTAGAGAACCATTTTTAATGAATCTGTGACACAATCTGTTATTTGGTGAGAAAAAAAAATTGACAGAAAAAGAATTTAGCTTCAATGAACATAAGGAAAAGGATTAGTAGTCCGGCACCACCATGTTGGCTTGAGCTGTAAAACTTAAACTTATCTAATTTTAACCATTTGAAATCTTTTTAAATGCAAAACCAGTCTATAAATGAGTTGTAAGACATAGGTCTGATTGGGTTTGAATAAAAAACAACGGCTGTGATACAGACCACTAAGTGTAGAGCTCTAACTTGAGCTCTAAACAGCTGGCAGGGAATAAAATCAAAAAAAAAAGAAAAAGAAAGAGGAAAATGACAAATCACAATGGAGAAAAAGACAAATTATCTTAATTTAGAGGTCTAAAACATTTTTCAAAAAACAATTTACAAAGCAAGGAAGCTACCACCTCCGACACCACCACTAAAAAAAAGAGTTTAATAAAGTCAACGGATTGGTCAGGTTGATTTGTCCAATCCGTACCAATTCAATCCAGCATGTTTAAACCCTTTCAATAAATAAGTGAGTTTAGATTAAATTGTTTTAATGCATAACTCATTTAAACCCACCCAACCCCCATTTGCCACCTCTAATGTTGACTTTTGGTGTTAACTATGTATGATTAGTCACATAAAAAAATTGGAAGGCAAGGTGGCCGGGACCATCCAATAATTACCCAATGAAAATATGAAAAAGCAAAACAAACAAGAGAGTGAAGGGGGTACCTCTGATGCAGGGGTATTTGTGTCTAAATAATTGAACATGGGATATGCATCAGCAAGTTTCATCACAAGGAACTGAGAATATGGGATTGAAAACAAGTATTTAGGACTAAACAAGTTGTACATATATGTCCTAGGACCCAAAAAAATATATTTAATGGTACAAAATTGTGGGGAAGTCTCTGTTTTCAAGCTTTACCTGAACTTGATTCTGTAGGCACTGGACATAGTTAATTATTTCTTCCAGTATAAGAGCCTTGCCAGTCATCTGTAGTCATCACAATTAAATAAATTTATCTGTCAATTTTTTTTCTTTATAACAAAATAAATAAATAAGGATTTAGCTTTTATTAAGTGGGGAAGTTTCACAAACTTGAAAGGTTGACTTTACCTTATCACAACCAGGAACAAGAGACTGCAAAAGCCTCATTCTCTCACTAATTTTCTCTCTTCTGACCTGAAAGAAGAAGAAACAAAAACACAATTAATTAACTAAGAAATAAGTTGAAAGTTTGAGACATTTTGAGTTTATTGATATGGCTAGGTTGATGTAGATATTACAAATTGAAAACAATGATTTAAACACAAAAGCATTTCTCTCTCAACTTTTTAATAATTTAAGACATTTTTAACAATGTTGCATCCAAATTTGAAATATATATATATATAATCACCTCATAAACTGTGCTTAACAAACCTATGAAAAGTATTAATATATATGTTTTTTGAAAAAGGAAAACACAACCAAACAAACCCTTGATTTACCCTTTCCGCAAGGCTGTGACTGTCTGTAGCTTGACCTCTTCTTGCTCTCACATGAACATAACCACCAATTGGAGGCTCTTGAGGGCCTTCTTCTTCTTCTTGTTCTTCCTCTCAGCTTTGATCTTCTTCTCTTCTCCATTTTTGGACATACCATCATCACTGCACTTCTTTTCTTTCTTGCATTTACCTTCTCCATCCACCTAACAATTATAAGCACACAATTGATGAGTAAGATCACAATGTTCTACTTTTACATCTGTCTCTGTTCACACTATTTTTTTTTATTCAGATACAGACTAACAAACAAAAACTTATAATTTGAATATGATTATCGAATGAAAACTCAATTCGGTACTTGACATCCGAACAATTAATTTTAGTTCAATAATTAATATTCAAATAAAAAAAAATGAGATGGCTTGGAAGATGAAATGTCCTTGATTTTTAACTGAATGGTGGTTTTGGTGAAGCACAAAATACAAATAGAAATAAAGTGAGAACGAAAATCAAGTACACAATAATACAAATTTGTGTGGTTCATCACATCTTAGACCAAATATGTAATACTGAAAAATGTAAGACAAGCCACAACTGAAAAAATAAAAATTTCACTCCACTAGACATTTCTGGTTCATCAAACTGCAAGAAAATCATTGAAACAAGAAAATCACGATAGTTGTAGCATATCACATAGCCAACATAGTTCTCTAGGAAAAAGAAGACAAATTAACCATCACATTACTTGACAGATTCAGTATTGGGCAGAAAAATTAACCATCACATTACTCAGGGTGAGGGGAAAAGGATGATTTTCCAAAATATGACGTCTAATTTCTATGGAATTCATATCTTACATAAAAGTGAAAACTTGGACTTTCAAAATATCCAACATGTTATTGATGTGTCGATCAATCCAACAAGGAATGCAACAAGAATATCCTTTGCAATTCATAGTGTACAAATGTAATCATAGTAAAATGACACTCATTCTCTATATTTTTTTATTTTTCAATCATTGATTTCTCACACTGAATAAAATGAGTTCCAGACACATAGGACCTTTGTAGCATAGTAATGACTAATGGCAAGTATACAAGAATAGGTCTTTTTTGTTAAGTGAGGAATGGATATAAAAATAATACATTATGAGCATGTTTGATTAGGTGGATTAGAACATGGGATTAGGATTATTAATCCGTGAGCCCAATTATCCTATATTTGTTTTAACATTTTGGTTTAAGATTATTAATCCAATGGATAATTAATCCAACAAATTTGTAGGATTATTAGTAATGGGGTAGGGGTGGGATTATTAATCCAATGAATATTAATCCTATTGGATAGTGAATACCACACTAATTTAATAGGATCATTAATACTTCACTATTAATCTTGTGAATCAAACATGACCTATGAGTACAACATCTGTTCCACTATGCATGGTATAACGAACAAGCATGTGATGTACTATTTACCTCATGCAATAAATTGTTGCCTTCACTTGACATGTAGAACACCCGCTTTATTCTTGAAGAAAGTGCCGGAGTTGAAGAGCTTACCTATCCATAAGCAGTTGAATAAATAAGAAATCTGGAATATGAATGCCAAAAATGAATCAAAACTAAGATTATAGAAAGTAAAGCAAGTGCAGAGTCACGAAATCAAAATAAGATTATAGAATCTAATCAAGAAAACATGAATCAAAACTACGATGAGATGAAAATAGGTAGATCAGCAACAGAGGTATGGAATGAAAGAATGAGGAAGAAGGACAGACTGAAGCCGTCTTCGACGAGATAGTTGAAGGTGTGGCCATCGCAGTTGTAGGTGAACT